>JAIUZE010021321.1:0-31898 GCA_022085475.1 Heliosperma pusillum | reverse complement strand
GAGAATCGGTTATCGCACATACACTTGTACGGACAAGTGGGAGATTGTTGGAGCCAGTGTCCTCCACAGTTAGTGCAATAAAATAAATAAATCTCTGTAGGTTCACAGGGTATACTTTGTATAATAATCAGTTGATTAACGTTTATCAATTACGGTTGGCTTGCTAGATAAGTTTGACGTTATTGTCATACAGATGGCGGTGATCAACTGGTCCCTAAAAGTCACACCTATAGGATGTGTTTGAGAGATGTGAGTATTTGAGAAAATAATCATATTGATGCCCTATTATATGACTAAAAGGTTAGTCAGTGTATTTGACTAAAAGGTTAGTCAATGTGATGATGAGACGAAAGTTAGCTGAGACGAATTAACTGTAATTCGTAAAATTGAATATAAAAAGTTATATTTAATTATAGTGTATAATGTAAGCTAATTAAACATAAACCGTTATAATTAATTGGCAAATTATAAATATACGGATATTTATAATTAATGACGGATTATAATGTCGGTCCATGTAAAACGACGATTATAATATATTACATTATATTGGAAGCTAAAATGACCAAAAACGAAAGTATCCAGTGACACTCGGTTTTTGGTCAATGGGTAGTTATTTTTGAGGAGACCAAAATATCTCCTCATATAAAAGAAACCCAAAAGGTGCCGTGAAAAGAGAGAGAAAAAGAGGAAATTCCAAAACCTAGTTTTCTATTCTCTCAGGCAGCCTCCATCTACACATTACACAAAACTGACAAAAGTTAACGGTAACTTTTGACAAAACTACAAAACAAAAGTTAACAGTAACTTTAGTTCTCTTTCTAGCATAAGAGAAGGGTATTTCTCATACAATCTTGGGTGCAACGATTAGGAGGATATCTACTTTGATATCTCTGTTCTTTACGCCAAATTGCTAGGACCGGAGGTTGATTTCTAAATCTCTAAACCTTTTCTATGTTTTCGTTTATGACTTGCATAATCAAATTATTACTTTTCGTTATAATCCTAAAATAATTGTATTGTGGTAATACCGATTTCCCACAGGAATATTACAACTTAAGGTATCATCCAAATATTCTGACTTATAACAACTAGATCTAACCTAGGTACGTACTCAAGATACTCTAATATTACGAAACTCCCAAGTTCAAATGATCTAGTCACCAACAAGCTCAAAGGACTTAGGCAACTCATTCAATCAACCTCTTATCATCAATTCCCATGAATCATTCACATAACATGTCTCTATGGATTAAAAATCTCCAAAGCATAACAAGCTACAATCTCCCATGACTCCATCACTCACCATTATAGGGTGAAACTGAAATCTACACAACATTCCTCAAAGTCTCAAAATTCACTGCGATCTCTTGTTTACGACTTTGTAAAATTTCAATCACTCACAGAAATAGCGTTTTTTTTTGTTGTAAAAATCTAGTAATTGTCGTGTTCTTAGCTAAACTAGTTTAGAACCTGTGTCATAAATGCATGGTATATATAGTTTTCAATTTTAATTTTAATAAGACATTTAAATAATAATGATGTCTTATTAATTGTTCATTTTACTCATTTTTGTATTTAACATTGAAAAAAAATTTTAAAACTGAAAATTAATCCAAGAGAATGAGAAATGTGCTAAAATATATTTTAATAAAATTATTTTTATATTACAACTAATGTTTCCAATTTATAAATTATCTCAATTTTTTACGTCATGAAACTAATAAAGATAATATATAGTTTTGTTTATACGAAGTATGAGTCAAGTCATTTTCAAATAATAGCATTATTAAAGTATATAGCCACTTATGGTTTTATTTATATCATTTATATTTTAATTAAAAGATTATAATTTAAAGTAGTAAAAATTATATAATTTGATGAAAAGATTCATTTTAATAAAGCGGTTTAATTTTAATGAAAAGATAATAACATAACAAAATACGTTATAATTATTAATTTCCTTATTTAATTAATACACTTATATTATCAATAGCTTCCTTATTTAAAAAGATGTTTTTTGGAGAGAAAATTTGTTAGTTGACCTATTCTTTTAGTAGATAGGGGATGGGAGAGTTTCATCAATGCAAGTCCGCGTCCGCTGACACTAAATTAGATATAACAGTAACAACATTACCCTAATGTCTTTTAGAAAGAAAAGATTAATTCATTAATATAATGTTTTACGGCACACCACTTACAAATGATATGTATATTCGAAAACCAGTCTAGTCACAAAAGAGAAATAATTCCCTTATAAAATAAGGAAGTCAACTCATTATTTAATAATTCCACTCGTCCTTGTATCGCTATCTTCATGCATCTTTTGAGCGGATTCTTCGTTTGATTCATAGTATGAGAGGGAATTTATTACCTACTACTGTTTCTAATTATCGTTGACAAATAACTTGAATAATTTAAAAGAACATGTGATGAACCATCAACGAACTACACTCGTCTATATTACCAATGAAACGAAAACCATGAGTAAAAATGAAAACCCCCTGAAATAAGGGACTAAAAATTATACTCACCAAAAGGGAGACTGGTATTGAATAAAAGATAAATATGAATACTATTGATTAAAAGATGAAACAGTTATGGAGCTTACGATTGACTAATTATCAGTGGAAACCCCGCGTATAAATAATGAAGGTTAGGGTTTTTTGGAGAGTGTTATTTGAGAGTTTTTATATGCGATATTGATTTTGAAAGTTTTTAGAGAGTACATTTTAGTTATACGTTAATCTAATGATTTAATGGATCTTGATTCACAAGTTGCATGCAGGATAAAAGAATCACAATTTTACATCGACGCGAAATTAGATTAATGAAAAAATTTATCCAAAAATTAAAAATCTCACCCCATTTATCTCTTCTTCCCGAATTCTAGAACTTTAGTTTTTGTCACACTTATTATACTGAATTTCTTGTCAAGCAATGTATTGTGACGAGTGAAAAAGGGAGCATGAGAGATGTCTTCAAACCAACCTAAAATAACCACAAAAACCAACCCTGAACCACCTGCAATCCTACAGCCTACTAGAGTTGCTGCCATCCAACTTCAACCGGGAGCTTCTCATTGTTCTGTGAGAAGCTCAAAGCACAATGGTACCTCTATGGGAGGCTTCGATGATACACAGATTTTGCAATCCGTTCCAGGGCGTGGTTGCGCGGGGAACAACGGATGGAGAAACAAGGGACAAGCGTGAAAACACGCATTTGTGGAGTCGCCACCAACTTTTGTGGGAAGTTGGAACCGTTCGAATACTTCATGCTAGGTCAAGACACAAAATAATGACATGAACACCAAGAACTGGTTACCCTTAGCATTCTATGTCTATAATGACTCTCGTGGATGCCAATGAACACGGGTGTTCACGGAGATCTGGAGTAAGGGGTGAGGATACGTATTAGGAAGTTCTTTAATCGAACACCTAATCCCGCCCGCCTCGATAGTGGCCTCTACTAATGATTAGGGAAACTCTTCTGTACTCGATATGTAATCGGTTATATGCATGCAATGCAACATCCAAGTTTTGATCCTATCATATGTATTAAGACTAGTCGGTTGAAATGAACAATTATGTCAAATTGGGATTTAAGATTGATTGCATATGAGAAGACAAATAAATCATCCAAAGAATCATAAAATACAATGATTAAATAGATCTATAAAATAAATATTACAATTGATTACAACGAATACAGGATGTATGTCGGAAATATACCCAAAAGGAAGACTTAAAGAAAGGAAAGAAAATAATAAAATTATCTAAAGACAGATAAACGATGATATTAGGAGTTAATAGTTGATTAATTAGGCAATTAAGCTACATCTGAGCGAATCAAGAAGATCAAAGACAAAAACCAACCCGGAACAGATACTGCAGAAGGTGCGTCCTCAGGAAGAGACGCAATCAATTAATATTTTGTTTTTGTATTTACGATTTATTAATGATCTATAAGTCGAATTTAAGTGATTTAATAGATTAAATTACACTAATTATATCAAAGACAAATATAGAGATTTGATACGAACAAATCTAACTTGTAAAGACACAATTTCATAGATGACAAAAACCCACTAATATTGATTATTAGGGAACCAAGTCAAGACAAACTATCTAAATATTAAATTATGATGAAAGACGATTTATAAGAAATAATAAAAACTAATAAAGGTTTTGAAACGGTTTGAGCATAAATCCGACATGAATCTTACATTAAATGAAATAAATAAAATACAAAAGATGGATTTAAAACACCCTCAGACTTACATGTTGACGAATCACGATATGAACTAAAGTTACGATTTAGCGACATATCGACTCGAATGTAAAGAAAAAGCCCTCGTAAGAGGATCGATTAATTAATTAAGATTGATTATTGTTGGGTTGGTCAAATTGGTAGGTCAATGCAATAACGTGATGGGAACCCATAAGGTTCTGAGCTTACGTGGTCGATTGATTAAGCACGTAGTTGTCAAAATGCTTAGAGCAAGGTCTAGAATGCAAAGAGAGAGAAAAGAAGGGGCGGAACAGTCGCGTGCATTGAAAGTGAGCACGAACCTCTCCTTATATAGGGAGAAATCCGAAGAGTTTTGGAATAACATGAACACGGAAAGAAATCTAGAAAATATCCCAGAAACAGGCAAAGCGAGCTGGGGAAGAGGCGCAACAAGCACTGCGACTCTTGGAAGTGGCGCAGTTCCTGCTGCGTCATTTCCCGAGCAGTTTCCTAATTTGAAAGAAAGATTTCCGCGTTTCTTTTATGAAAATGCGGTAGATTTCGAATTATTTTCTATATAAAATACGGATATATTTTTACCGAGAAACATAAGTTTTGAAACATTAAAATATGCGGAATATTCTTGAGCATTCAGACTTGGGTTTAATACACGGTTTATAGAAAATGAAGCGGTTTTTGACCCGGACTCCAAATAAACTCTCATGACTGTTAAAACAACCGTATCGGCACGTAGATGACGACGAAGGAGTAGACACAAGTGTTTGAGCTATAAATTGATGATAAACTTACGAATTATCATAAATCATTTCGTGTACCAAACATGCAGCTCAATCATCACTGAGTGGTTGGCGGAAGGTGTAGATTCCATGTATCTACAACTTCATCAAACATGATACCAATGGTTTAAACAGTAATAATGCTCGCTTTGCGCGTATTTCCATCCACCTGGATCAATCCAAGCCTCCTCCGACAAAAATTTGGTTAGGATCCTTTAGCTAAGAGGTTAAAGTTGGGGAAAAAATCAACTTCTGTTTTAAGTACCAAATATCTAAGGCAAGATTCCAACTATGTTGCGTGAGGAGTTGACAGGGCACGTGCCCCTTCTTTCACTTCTCAATCTAGACTATTTAATCTATCCTTCTCTCTCTTATCTTATGTCTAAACCACCACTCTTCTTTTCCCCTTTTCAAACTCACTCAAATATATCAAAAAATCTTCCTAGAAAATCAAACCTCAGCCCTGCACAATGCTGTAAGGAGGCTCTACAGTCATCCCCTTCACCACCAAATAATGGCCTCCGAAAACTCACCACGCCACCACCAAAAACTCGTCCACAAATCACTAGTCCCATCGTCCTACAGTCCCCCTCATATCCTCTTTGAACCGAGATCTCACTTTCTCCGACTTATCCCCGTGCTTCTTCTTCATCCTGATGTGAAAGCTCCGGCATTTTACCAATCCCCGCCTATAACCCTACTAGAAATCCCACTAAACATGGAAACTTTCATCTACGAACATCGCCTTGTCTCGTGTCTTGTGCCAGCGCCTCTCCTCCTATCCATCTTGGTAAACCCTGCATCGCCTCCAACATCGTGCTGGAACATTTGCCGTGTGGATTCTCTGCCGCTGCAAGGTGCATAGCACCTGCTGACCTACCAGATTTCTCAGACATTATCGCTCTCCCTCAGGTTCTCAGATGATTTGCTCTATGGTTTGTCAAAAGGAACCACCTTCCCCTCCACTCAGGTGTGGTACCGGAAGCTCTAGAGTTCATTGTGGACCCCATTCCAATATTGCCTCCAACTGAGAAAAGTTTATTTGATGAGCTTAATTTCAAAGGTGCTTCCGGTAGCAATCTATTCGAAAACGGTGCTGATCTTCAAAACATCGTTGTGGATGAGGGAAGTCGATGTTTGGATAAGTTGGGAATCAAAGGAAATCTCAAGACACCGATATTACTTCATGAAGATGACCGGAACAAACAGATAGTTTTTCATCCCCCATCTTGGACGACAACTAGACGTGGGACGACGGGGACAACCCGACATCTCAAACTGAGCTGCTTGAATCTTTACTTGTACCTCCAAATATGAATATCTTATATTGAAATTGTCGAAGTATTGCGAGACCGTCTTTCCAAACTTACCTTTCCTATTTAATTAATGCCCTTAAGCCCAATATTGTTATCTTTTCGGAAACTAGAGTTAACTCCCCCAATTGCCTGACCACTGTGCACAAGCTCCCCTTTGACTCATTTGAGATTCTTGACCCGGTTAGGGTTGCTGGTAGAATTATCAGCCTTTGGAATTCAAGGGATGTTGTTGTCACTCTATTAAAGAAAGGCGCACAGATTGTCAATATCGTGGTTCAGGTAACCTCTAATAACTTTTCCTTTTACTTTCCGCGGTTTATGCTAGTACCAAGTTTAGGCGGAGGAAGATGCTATGGGACGACCTTGTTACCCTCTCCCATAATCTGGATCTCTCGTGGGTCTATACCGGAGACTTCAATGAAGTTACGAGTCCTTTGGAAAAATTCGAGGGTTGTGGGATTAAGTGGAGTAGACTTAACTTGTTTAATTCGACTATGAATCTTTGCAATTTACTTGACATTGGGTTTTGGACTAAAATTCACTTGATCTAATCGTAGACGCACCAACCCTATTCTTTAGCGCCTTGACAGATTTTGGGTTAACCAACTTTGGCTCGACCATTACCTTAACTCCCATAATAACCACCTCACCCGACTATCCTCTGACCATTGCCATATCGTCCTCAAAACTGATCTTATGGGTAACGTTATGCCTAAAGCCTTTAAAATTGAGTCGCTCTGGTTCTCTGACCCCCTCTTTCTCTCCCTTGTCTCCTATTCTTGGACTGCCCCTCCCGCCTGTGTCCAGACCAAACTCTTTAATCTCAGTCGCACCCTCACTAGTTGGACAAAAGACATCTTTGGAAACCTTTCTAGGATGAAGGCTAGTTTGAGTGCTAGAGTCCTTGGCATCCAGCGTGAGCTCTGCCTCCACCCCATTTATGACCTTAACCGTGTGGCGTGAGGGTACCAAGTGAATTTTGGTCCAGAGAACATTGCTTTTGGAAGGATAGAGCCTGTATTAATTGGTTGGTGGATGGGGATAGGAACACTTTCTTCTTCCAAAAATATGTGACCCTTCGCCTAAGTTCAAATCGCATTATTGCCTTGCTTGATGGGGTTGGTAGTACCATCACTGGTCACACTAAACTTGTCGATCACATTAACTCTTCCTTCATCAAACTTTATAGCACGTATAAATCATATGTCGATATCCCTGCCACCTCTACCTCCCCCATGTCACCTCTTTCTTCATCCCTTGTGGGGATGAGATTCGGAAGGCTTTTGTTCTTCTTAGGGTCCAATAAAGCCCCCGGGCTGGATGGCTTCCATGCGGGGTTCTTTAAGAGATGGTGGCACATCATCAATCTTGATGTCATCCACTTTATCCAACTTATTTACTCTTCAAAACGCGTTTCTACTGAAACACATTCTACCTCAATCTTCCTCATTCCCAAGATACCCTCCCCCCAATCAATCTCTAACTTTTGATCATCAGTCTCTGCAACACCACCTACAAAATCATCACAAAAATTATTGTCAATTGTCTCAAACTTCTCATGCCTACTATAATTTCTCCTAATCGAGGGAGCTCGATCCTTGGCTGAGGCACGGAGTTCCACTACATTGTGGTCTCTGAAATAAGAAAACTCCATGCACAATAAAAAAAGTAGAAATGGTTGGTGCGCCATAAAACTTGACTTAGAAAAGGCATTTGATCGGCTTGAATGGATTTGATCTATGATTGCCTTATCTATGCCCGTATTGACAAGGGAACTATATCACTCATTATGAGCCGCATCTCCAGTTCTACCACCCATGTCCTCCTTAATGGATCTCCCTCCCTGGCCTTCCTGCCTTCTAGAGGTATTAAACAAGGGGATCCTTTATCTCCGTATATTTTTATTCTCTGCATGGGAGGCCTTTCTAGGCTCATTCATCACTCATGTACTGATGATGACTGGACTCCCTTTCCTCTTGGGAAAGGAGGAGCTTATTTCTCCCATTTCCTCTTTGCTGATGAGAGACTCCTGTTTGGCCGCTCCTCCCAACAAAACCTTTGTGCCCTCCCAGACATCATTTTCTTTTTTTGCTCCCCTTTTGGTAAAAACAACAATTGCCATAACAGGAAAATGATTTTCTCTAAGAACACTCCCCCCTGAGGACATCTTAATGTTTGAAATTGCTCTTAACATTAAGGGATTAAATACCTTAGGCACCTATCTTGGATTACTTCTCACTCGCAAAAAACTAAACAAATATGACCTTCCTTTTTATATCGACTTTATCCAGTCGAAACTTCCTAATTGGAAAACCAACTTCCTTTTCAAGGCTGGTAGACTGTCTGATCAAGTCTACTATCAATGACATTCCCTCCCACCGCATGCAATGCATTCGAATTCCTTCCTCCATTCTCCAGAACATTGATAAAATCACTAGATCCTTCCTTTGGTATAGCAATTCCTCTAAGAAGCTCCACCTTACCAAGTGGGACCTTATCACCGAAACCGTTGCTAGGGGTGGCCTTGGGGTTAAAGCATCATGTCCCCTTAATGATGCCTTCTCGGCTAGGCTAAGCTGGAACTTATTAATTAACAATTCCTCGTTGGCTTCCTGCGCCATTGGGAGTAAATACTTTACCCTCTCTGCCACCTCCTTTAGGACTGGCTCTCATATTTGGAATAACGTGGGCACTGGTTGGCTAATTCTCAAGAACCATCTCATATGGTCTTCTAGGGACGGGTCTACCATCTGTCTTTGGAATGACCCTTGGTATGACTTAGGTCCCTTGAGAAACGTGATCTCTGGTCCGCTTAATGCCCGCTCTGTTGGAGCTAAGTTAAGTTCCATTATCTCGAACAACCATTAGTCTTTTGATTCGTTAGATTTCATCCTCCCTAATACCATTATTAAAATTCTCCTCTCCCTCCTCCTTCCTTCCTCCCCTAGGAAGGACATCCTCACTACCTCCTTTGCCCACCAAGGCAAGTTCTCCCTTGGCTCCGCCTACGCCTTCCTTGTTGACCATTATCCTTGCCCCCCTTCTTCCTCTGTTGACTTGTTGTGGTTGTAGGACCTTGATACCCAACCAAAGATAAAATTATTTCTTTAGCTTGCTTGGTGGGATTAGCTACCCCATAACTCCTCCCTCTATAAAAGATCTATTCTTCCTTCACCTTGCTGCATCCTCTGTGCTAACCCCTCCCTCCCTGAATCCTCCGCTCATATCCTCCTGGATTGCAGCCGTGCTCGCGAGATTTGGTCCCTTCTCCATGTTAAACCTTCCTTCTTCTCCTTCGATTTACTGTCGTGGCTTCATAGCTCTTGAACTACCAACGACCCTTCCTGGAACACTCTCTTCACCTTTATCATTTGGCGCCTCTGGACTAGACGGTGCGATTTCCTCCTTTCCCCTAATCCCCTTATTCTCTCTCCGGACAGATTCTGTTCAGCCACTTCTTCCCAGGCCTCGGCTTGGGCGTCCGCCGCCCACCGCCGCAACTCTGCACCACCTAACCCTTCTCCCTCTACCTCTGCCTCCTGCTCTCCTTGTAGCTGCCCCCCGGCCTGATTGGTTTAAAATCAATGTAGCACCACCTAACCCTTCTCCCTCTACTTCATCCTCCTTTGCTAGCTTTGGGTGTGTTGTCAGGGACTATTCAAGGTTGTGGGTTAGCGGATGGATTTTATTAATAATATGCATTTTTTGTCATATAAATTCAATTTTGTATTTGAGTTATTTTTGGATGGATTTCAATCGAATATTCGGATTGGTCGTTTTTTACCATGTGTATCTGTCACGGTGGACCGTCACCCTTAGCTTCCTTGAGGTCATATCCCTCCACTCTCCAGAAATTACTCCATAGAAAACTAATTGTCTTACCCTATATTCCTATGAACATTTGCAATAATAAGCACTGGCCAACTGTTCTTCCAAACAAACTCTAAGAAATGAATGCATACAACCTGTTGATTATAACGTAACAGAAGTTAAATATCGCGGTATGCTTCCTCCTCCAGCAACCATTGCTTTACTCTACCGGCCCATTGTTGACACTATATTCAATGTCATAAAAAAGTCTAATAACGTTTCTCACCAAATTCTTTTTAAAAGTCGAATTTTGCTCCGAAGGACCATGCAAATGAAATAAGTTGGTCAAACGTTGAAATTTTATTTAGAGATACCTATAATACTTTGAATATTATCAAGTATTTTATGTTTAATTTTATACTCTCTATTTTATTTCGTAAATGTAATTTATATTTTATGAGCTTGGTCGGTTCTTGTATTTCCAATTTTAGAAATCAAAGCTCGAGATCCAAGAAAGCATAAGGAACGATTAATCAAGTCAAATGAAGACTTATGAAGTCGTCATGAGGTCTAAGTATGAAATTTATGACTTTGTATTTCTAAAGAACGATTTTAGACCTATGCACGAAAATGCAAATGGAGTGATGTTTAATGTAATCTCACCTGGGGTTAATATAACCTCAAGTGAAGGTTAATATTATCTCACTACTAGTTTTAACCCGTGCAAAAATGCACGGGTATGCTTTTTAAAAAAAAAATAGAAATATATTTATACAAAATAATCTTTCAAATAGATTATGGTATGGTTGTTTCGTACATGATTTAATTACCAAAGAATAATATTAGCATGAAATAATCGATCAAAACTTGAAAACATAAGGTAAAAATGTATGCCCGAAGTATTGAACCGCACCCAAATTGAGTTGTATTCGTTAATGACTCAATCTCACCTAAACTTGGCTCGAACTGCTTATTAACCTTGCCTAACCCAAATTTGAGATCCCTCATCATCCTTCTAAAGTGTATTTAATTATTACTCTACACCGTCTGATCATTTGCTAGATTCCGCCATTCTGATTCACCATCTTATTCTCCATCATTTTTAGTCCCCTAAATGGTGTCTCATAATATATGTCTCCCTCTTCTCATGGAAAAAATGGCAAGTGTATATTAAATTAATTTTTTTTTATCCACTCATTCCTACCATCTATTTTAAACCTAGTCTAATTTATAGTTTAAGAAGATTAATTAATTGACCAAGATTTGACCTTTATGTATTATTATCTATTTTCTTCAATTTTGGTATAATGTATGTCCCTCTGCTCCTTTTATTATCGTTATTATTAGTTCAAATTATTAACTCTTTTTTTTTTTTTACACAAATAGCATATGCTTATAATTTAAACTCTATGCTTTTATTTTATCTACAATAATTTTTGGTAATAATTTTTTATTTTAATATTTTAAAAGATTTTCTAAATTCAAATAAGTTATCTTTAATTTTCTAAATACGTTTGTGTAAATTTAATATTTATAAATAAAAATTTTAAATTCCGTTGTTTTTAGATTTAATCCTCAAATTCAATTTTTGTTTAATCTCTTCTTCTCTTGACGTATATACCTTTTTTTTTACATATTTTATTATTTATTTTTTTCAGTATTAAAAAAATAAATCTTAAAGATGGTTAAAGTCAAATTCCTAAAATTACTGTAAATTATTTAAACTTAGAGATTAGTAAACTTAGTAAATAATTAATGAAAGTAATGTTAAAATAATCTAATGAAAATATTTAATGGAATAATATTTTAATAATTTAAAACCTAACAATAAGTTAAATGTTGCGTCTGCCATATAATGAGAAATAAATTCTTCCATTTTGAAGTGGGGCCCCACCACTATTGCAATTTGCAAAGTGTTAGTTATTGTTAGTTTGATGACGTGGGTTAATGAGAATGGATGAAATGTTTGTGTTTTAATACTAGTAGGACTAGTAGGATACGGCACACAATAACCTTATGTCTGTTGTAAATACGAAAATAATTTAATATTTCTAAAATTTGTTAACTTTTATTTTTGAACAAAAATCATATTTAAAAACTTAAATTATTTTGTTTTGAAAATTTGACAATTATTTGAACTTCAAAATTATCTTTTAATATCTTCTAAGAATAGATTTTCTATTATCTCGTTTGAGATGATATAGAAAATATTTTAACAAAAAGATAGCAATGGTGAGTTTATAAAATAAGAAAAATATTTTAGTTTCTTCTTGTTTTTAGGCTGAAAATATGTAGCAAAATATAGTTGGTTTTTTTATATGGATATAAATCGTGGGAGTATGTAGTAGTTTCAAATTAGGTATTTGATACTAGAGTTTGCAAAAACTTATTTTCGGTACGTTTTATTTTTGTGTTCTTCAAAGTTTTATTTGCAAAGTATTTTAAAAAATTCTTGTTAACAAACCGTGTGCTTTTGTGCTTAGTTCATGAGTATTAATTAAAGTGCAAATTTTATAAATCCTCTCTTTAACATTTAGATTATATACCTTTATTTTTAGAGTCGATTGTACTGAGAAAACATATACTTTCTTTTAGTGGGTCGAAGGATTAACATCCTACAGAAATTGGCAGGCTTAACATCCTATACATTGGGAGCTTAACATCTCTCAAACTTGAGAGCTTAAAATCTCATACTACGAAGGCTCAACGTCCTTCACCACCATAGGCTTTGCATCCTATACACAAGGGCTTAACATCCCTCACCCCGAAAACTTAACATCTATCAAACACGTTGGCCTAATATTCCACACACAGAGGGCTTAACATCCCTCAAATATCACGATTATAGTTAGTCGTGGGGCCTATTTTTTCTATTGTACGTTAGGGTGGATTAGGTACTGCTTATAAATAAATAATGAAAGAAGGGTGGACGTTGACCTTTCAATTTGCACGAACCATGTAAAAATCTCGTAGGTTATTTACCTTACGTACTTTTCTTATTCATTATGTTACCCTCTAGTTTAATCAAATATTTTATTATTTTGTACTTAATTAATAAGTCCCAAATAAATTATATATGTCGATCAAATTAGTAAGTAAAGTTTTCATCAATGGATTGAAAGAGTTTCCAAAAGTATAAACATTTATCAATGGATTGAAAGAGTGTCCGTCGCGAATAAGAACTCTAATCATCCACCTCAAGGAAAAGTCAAAGTAGTAAAACCAAAATTCAAGCCAAGCGTTAGCAAGTGCGGAATTAGTTGTTAAACGTCTTCAACAACAAAGTCGAAGCATTTAGCCAAACGCAAAATCCAAAATATAAGTAAATTGAATCCATTTTCACAAAATGAAGGTAAGAAAAATCCATTTCTAAATTTCTTTAAAATAATATATTTGAAATATAACATAAAACTTTGGAATTTTTCTCAAAGTATAAACTCAAAGAAACTAGACATTGCATACACATAAAAGAAAGATGAGCATCACAATCACGGTAACATAATCTACACACAACAAGTAGAAAGAAATAATCTGAAGTCTTTGGGATAGAAAGGCCAGGTCCATCAACAAAAAAAATAATTTACCGACGACAAGACGAAATACTAACAAAAGCTTATCGAAAAGAGCATGTGCGAAGTCCTACGAGCAGCAAACTGATAAAGAGTAGGCTGGAAGAGCAACGATAGAGGAATGATAAACATAGATATATTTGATCCCCGAAAGAATACTTATTAAGATAAGTAAGAGAAGAATGAACAACAAAACTTATGCTAAAAGAGGAAGAGAACTTATGCAATAGCCAAATGCTAAACACTCTAGTCCTAAAACCAAAGCCATCATGATCCATTCTCGAGCATTTTTAACAAACACATCTTATAACCACATCATTTAAAAGGACATCCTCAAATCGACATCACCAACTCCACTAATAAACTAGATTTCAAAAGAATGTAACTCACCTCAGCTATACCTTAACGACTTTTAATCATTAAATTCTACAAACATCATTTACAAACACGAGATGAAAGCTAGTAACTCAAGTAACTAATATTCAACTAGCATCCACTAAGGTCTAATGACCAGAAAAAATCCACATTGTGATCCACATGAAAGATTCTTTAATACGCTCTAACATCCTTAGCTCAATCATTATTACACTCGAATCCACAAACATAAATAACCACACCCGGAAAACCATAACTACCAACCACAAGATGAATGGTTTTACCATTCTAACTTTCTTATTCGTATTATCTCAAGGCTCACTAGCTATCTCAAACTTACAATGCGATTTCTATTTTGGTACAAACTTGCTAATTAGGTGATTTACTAGTTAGGTGGATCAAAGTGGCTATTTTACTAGTACTAAAACGATAAAATAACGTAAGGAGAAGTGCGAGAAGAGAAGTGACACAACGAATTGGTGACGCGGAAACCGAATGTGGGAAAAACCGCGGGGGAGTCGGAATCCCTCCAAAGATATGTATTAAAATGTAAAAGTACTTGCTGAGGTGGTACAGAGTATTTGGACGTAAATAAAGAAACAAGGGAGAATTTGCTTTTATAATTGGTTGGCTCTTGTATGCTGATTTTAGAGTGAGTGAATAGTATATGTCTTGCTTCTCTGTTGATGCTGGCTTTTATAGTGTGAGTTTAGCCTCGCAACGTCTCTCTTGGTCTTCCTCCGAATCCTGCTCTGCAGGTCCTATTTTTCAGGAGGTTGTTGCTGACTCGGTTGAATATAGCTGTTGTGCAAATCTGTTTGTTACATTCAATCTAGGCCGTTCATCTCATTTTACTTTCAATCTGGTCCATGCATTTGCTTGATCCATGTGCTTTCCTTTTGACCAATCCCATGTTGCCATGTCAGTAATCCATGTATGAATTATTATATCCCCAACAATTGCCCCCAGAAAGACGCATCTGGTGACACGTGTACGGATAGGGCTTTCCTCTTTTCTGAAGGCAACATGAGTCTTTTCAACCGCCTCTACCACGTCCCATCAATTAAAACTCCTCCCCCTTCTTAATTCCTTCAACTGCCACGATTCCCCAAACATTACTCCCACTTTCCCTTATAAAAACTCCCTAGCTTCCTCATAAAAACCCTTAATTCTTTCTGATTCTCTTCACTTCTTCCAAGTTATTCAAGGTAATCCTTCTTAATTTTCTTTGTTTTTTCTGAGAATCGGTCGCAAATCCGTTAGGAAGTCGCCTGGCTCTTTCATTACTGGTACCGACGAGGAGGAGTTTCCTTCCATGGGGGTTCTTACCGGAGTATATGCTTGTGATTTAGCATATACAGAGGAAGATCTCCCCACGATTCATGCTCGCTACGATTTAAAGAAGGATGATATCATCCACCTCCCTCGCCCTGGTCAGAGGGCTGACGCCTACCGTGCCGGGTGGGCGTGCTTGTATGAGTACACATTCCTCCTAGGTTATGTATTTCCCTTCACGAACCTGATTCAGGAGTTTCTAAAGTTAAACAACATGGCCGCCTGCCAGATCTCACCATATGCTTGGAGAATATTGATATCTCCATGTGTGTCTTGAACGATGATCATGATCTGGGTCTCACCTTAACCGACCTGGCCCACATATACCTGTAGCGCCCGCTGGATCCCGTTCAGATGACCCTTCGGACGGTTGATGGTAGGGTACCCACTATCCTTATGATTACCAAGGTGAAAGATGTGGGGTTGTTTAAGTTTTTCATCTATGTCAAAATCAATTCCATTGTTCCTCAGCCCTCCTACTTGCTTGATAAGTGGAGTCCCTTAGAAGGTACTCCCTTGTTTCTTCTCTGTCTACTTTGTTAACTCACCAGGTATACTGGCTTTCCTATGCAGGTTTTAAACAGCCTAAACCTTTGCTTGATGATTCTGTCGTGAAGAAGCTGCTGGGCCTCTCAGATGATCAAAGAAAGTTTCCCAGGCTCCTGACCTTGAAGTCCGGTGGGGTGATTGAGGAACCATCAGACGCTACTGAGGAGGGTTATTCTTCCGTGGAGGAGATTGGCAAGTTTGAAAGTGCTGCTGAAGTGAAGATGTCGTCTGGTAAGTTCCTTGATTGCTTGGGCGTTAAGACGGATGTATGCTATGTTTTTTATATAATGATAAGGTCTGGGTGTTTTCAGCCGTGAACCAGTTTATGGCGAAAAAGAAGAGAATGTTGACTGGTGGTACTGTCCTTTCTACCCCTAGGAAGAAGAAGGCTGCTGCTCCTCCCTTTGAGGAACAACCGATATCCGTTCCTCCTGTGGCTGTCGTAGCTCCTCGTCTTGCTCCAACATTATCCCCTACCACGCTCACCATTCCCCCAGGCTATGGGTTTAGGGAGATGTCCCGTTTTGGCCGGTGATGGGCCAGTTCTTGTTCCCTGGGTCTCAGTACTCCCTCAGCTCTACTCCCATCTCTGAAACCCTGGAATCGACTGTTGAGGACGCCTTCAAGGTACGCTGCTTGGCTTTTTCCCTGGCACAACCCCCTGTTGAACATGTACTTTTGGTTTCATTCTTTGTTTTTTATGTTGACCTTTCAGAATGCCCTCTTCCTGCGCCAGGATCATGTGCGGATGGTTAGGGAAATGAATAACGCACAGGAAAGGTGCACATCTTTGAAGGCTCATCAGGTAAAGGCTCAGTCCGAGGTGAAGGTGGTGGAGGACCAGCTGGCTAGGACGTAGAGAGTGAATTGCTCGCTCTCGAATGGTATGAAGAGCGCGGAGGATAAGCTGAAAGTTTCTGAGGGCCAGCTTCTCTCCCCGAAGAAGGATCTCTCTCAGGCAGTGATGTATGCTGCCTGCGAGTCCAAGATCCAGTGCCTGATGGAGTTCTAATCTGGGGAGCATGCCTCGTGGGATCTGGAGAAGGAGAAGGAGAAGGCGTTTGCTGAGCTCTTCCCTACCAAGCCAGATATGAGCTTCCTAAACGAGGTAGATAACTCTAAGGAAAAGGAAGAGGTAGAGGAAGCCCCTGCTGAGGAGGAGGCGACAGCTGGTCTAGCGCAGAACCCTGTTGATGTAGAGCCAGAGTTAGGCGCATGTGGCTATAATGATGATGGTGATGGTGGCCAAGAGGCAAAAGCTTAGGTGCATGTGGCACTATGTTTTTATTCTCCGTATTTTGTTGAACTCTTGCTTTTTTGTTTTGGTGGTACCTTTTTTGGTGGTACTGTGTAAAACAATATTAAGTTCGTTGTGTGCCGGGCATATTTTGCCTTTTATGAATGACTTGTTTAGTAATTTGATACTTACTATGTGTAGCGCGCTTTTGGTGTACTTCTGTTTGTAGGCCGAGATTGTCGGTAGACGGTGGCTCTGGAGTCGACATACAAACCAATTCAAGGCATCCAACAGACACAAGTGATCAAACATATACTCTCATGGTTGATGACACGCACTAGCACCATGTACGTAGCAAGTAAGATCAAAACACGTCCACGGGATAAACATTTTCCTAAACAATATAATAAACATTTCGTACATGCAAGACTCATTCCCTCCCGGTAGGACGACGATAATAATACAGTCGTAGTCTAAACCTGGCCAGACTCTCGGAATGAACATGTTCCGATTTGACATGCGATAAACATTTCGCATCCAAGACTCGATCAACACAAAGGACGTCGAGTACCCCAAATTCGGCTAAACTACACGACAGAGGCGGAAAGAGCACAAGAATCACAAACAACCAAGTACGCTACATGCAATGACACCACCTCGCAAGGATAAAACATTTGACGCCCGGGTCGATCAACGAATTGCGTTCGCCTCCTAACAACCCCATCACATCCCCACTAACAAATGCATACAAGCATCAAGGATAGACCCCATTGCTCCGACATTCCAGTCTAACGAGTATGAAGGTGTAGCCGGGAAATGAGAGTTAAAATCATCCAACAAACAAGACTCGATTGAATTACTCAAGGTATACAAGACTCATTTGACTAAGACATATTTTTACAAACATAGAAAATACAATATAATGAAAAACATGTTAAACATGGCAAAATCATACTTTGAAACCGCTAATTAGACATGTGACGGTAATATATACGTACATAAACATGTAAATGAAGCTAACATGGTAGCTAGGTTTACAAAATAAGCATAGTAATATAAACAATTCATTTTCATATATTATAATCATTCAAAAGCTCAAAATAAATACGATTTCCAAATCGAGAAATTCAAAAGCCTAAACCACTTCATATTTTGGCGCCGATCAATCTTTCAAACTTTCATAGCCACTGGGTTCCGTCCCAGTCCGGTATAGACCCGTCCCGGCCGGTACGGGTGTCTCTTGTTTCATCTTACTAAAGCATATCAATACATATAAACTTCATACAAGACCTTGAATAGCATGAAACAACCATAAACATGGGTACAAATTCATTTCATCATCAACAAGGCACAACACAATAACTTTACCCAATTTCAATATTAACATGTAAAAACATGAGTTCATGACACTAACTAACAAAGCACTTATCTTTATCATAATTACTACCCTAAACTACATAAGAAACAAATAAATATGTAATATCGAGTAACCCGTCTGCATTACCTCGATTAGCACTTTAAATCTTCGATTTTCAAGCTAACTATCAACCGACATGAATTTCTTGACCCAAAATCTTCAAAATACATCTTTTCCCGATAAATAAAGCGACAAGAGCCCAAAACCGAAATATTGTAAATGACGGTCTTAAAACAACGTTAAAAGTTTCAATCTTTTATTAGCTAGAAATCAAGAGGATGGTGAGAGGATCACGAAACATTAAACGGAATTGAACTACGTTAAGAAACGAAGAAGTTATGCCTGTCTTAAGTTTAGATCTAGAAAAATGGGTTTTATAAAAAGTTGGAGGTAATGGATATTTTATGGTATGAAAATGAAGAGGGGATGAGAGGAGAATATTGATATAAAAATCGCAAGTTTCGTTGAGAGACGGAGACATGACACCCGTCTTAAGTTTATAAGGTTCTGGAGTTTTAATGGTGTTTTGTGTTGAGCAAGGAGAAGAAGATGGTAATATGTTGCTGAAAAATAAGGGGGAAGGTGGAGGGATAAGTGGGTGTCTTTTATGAAGATAAGTAATTGAAGGCCCAAATTTCATATTGGGTCAACTCACATCAATTTTCCCATAGAATCTGATTATGAACTCATAATGGACTGAAATGCGACGGTTCTTACCCAACTGAACCAAATTCTATTTAACTTTAATTTAAAGCTATGAAATCATAAATTATCGACTTAAAATATTTTAATCAATAAAAGTAAAAGGCGAATTTATAAAATTTACGACTTTAATAAATTACTCATTATTATAAAATCTGGGGTGTTACAAATTGCAATAAAGTAAAAGACGATTTCAATAAGATTAAAGGTCTAGGGTCTCAGGTTCACTAGATATGTTATCCGGGGATATAATCTAATCAATAAAAAGGTCAATTAAGTTGTTTAAGATCATAAGATCAATCGATTCTCTTATGCCCTTTAGATCTATATTTAACTTGTGATCGCTATCATTAAACTAGTCTATCCAACTGTCGGTGCCTATATTAGTCTTAACCCGGTCGGTTATAATCCTAATTCGCAAGACTAATTAATTAACTCTGATCAGTAAATCAATTAACTAGAAGTAAGACAACAATTGAACAACAACTTATGCAATTTAACAATCAATTCATAAATCAATCCCCTTCTAAGAACCTAGATCCCCTTCAACCCCAGATTAAAGAATTAGCTACTCATAATAACTAAATTAACATCGATAATATAATTAAAGGCAAACATAATTAATAACATAAAGGAGATGATTAATAAAGTAATTAACAAATAATAACTTGAACTAATAATAACAAGAGTAAACGAAGTACAAAATACCGAATTTGAAGGATTGATGAACTAAAACAATAAACTTGTAGATCTGAAATAATATGAGTAGCCAAACTAATTCTAAGAGTTTTTAGAATTTATGAAGTAATAAAAAGCATAGGAAATAACAAGGGACGAGTTTACTATTCATACTACACAATAATCAGATATTAAAGAGTTTTAGGAAAACACGGATTTCCCATAAACACTCGATCGAGTATAGGGACACTCGATCGAGTATTTCACCCGTGACTCGATCGATTTTTCAAATATTCGATCGACTTTTCTTAATCTCGAGCAGCTCTTCTTCTCGCGACTCGGTCGATTATTCACATAACTCGATCGAGTGACTCTGGAATGCTCTCATCTTCACTACGTTCCTTCTTCATTCTTCTTGATCTCCGTGCCTATCGACTCCTCGGTGTTCATCATCATACAATTGTTCCGCGAATGCATCTAACCTGCATTAAAACACCAAAAAGGCGGCATTATCGACATTCTAGCAATAATAGCATTTAATCGCTCCTTTAGGCATTAAAAACCATCACTAAAGTAACTAAGGGAAGACATAAACATGTATATAAATATGACTCATCAGAGTACACGAGCACAATACGGAATGAGATTATAAAAGAGGAACGCTAAAGATAATGGGGCTAAAGCAAGAGATGAAACAAACACTAGAGTTATGACGATACTCGAGTAAAGAAGAAGATAGGTGAACAAAGTTTCTTAAGATCAAGCTTAACAAAATTTGCACAAAAGAAAAAGGATAAGGATAATAATATGAAGAAAGGTATAAGGTTTAATCCACAAAATTTCTTCTTTCAAACTTAGGGAGATAGCAAAATAAATTATCCCACTAATGAAGGTCTCTCATAAGGTACCATTCTATCACATATCATCAAAAGAAGGTACATACCTAAATTTGACAAATCGATTACTTCCACATTCACCAATCCTTTCACATATCAGTTTTTCAACTCAAGGCTAATAACATTGCTTTAGCTTAAATAAAGGACATAACCTCAAAGGTTTCTAAAACCGAAGGGTTAGCAAATACTTCTCTACACTAGGTCCTTTGTAACTCAAATAGATCACGAGCTAACCTATACCCAACTACAACACCATTATACTTTATTCCTCATTTAATCCGCAAGTAACACGCTTCAACTTACCATAACACCTTACCACTTCGTATATCCAATCTCTGATATCATCAATTAAGGTTATATTTTTAAACCAAAAAATTAGTGTTAAACACTTTTCTACCAAGCCTTTACAACACTATACTATTACTTCTACAAAAATCACTTAGTCTCAACTTTTACACCTCAAGGTATCATTTAACTTCTCTCACTTGGGCAATCTAGTTCCACAATAGGCATGATTCACAAGATTACACCCATAAGTTCAAACTCTCAGATCTAATGGTTACAAAAGTCAAACATAAGCTTAAAGGCTTTAGTCTATACCTCCACTTTATACCATCAATTCCACAAATTGTCACATATACTACATGCCAAGTACATTAGCGTTAGAATCCTCAAGGTACATCTTTGCACATCATCTCATATTAAGTAAATAAGTTCTAGATCCTTTAATGTACCTCTCATCGCAATCTTCAAGTCTGTCCAACAACACAATTATCCACCACCATTGATTATGACTCAATCGCTCACACATTTCTCAAAGTCCATATTCGGACAACCAAAGTTAAAATTCCACAATATAAAAGGGATGGTATCCACAAGATGTCCTCACAATAAGAGGAAGGCACAAAGGGTTAGGCTAGAGGAAAAAATAATACAAGAGAAACTTTTAGAAGAGTAAAAATGGGAAGATGAATAAGCATCAAGATAGAAAGAGAAGGGCAAGATACCAAGATAAGTTGGAGGAAAGTAAAAAAAAAGCAATTTCCAAGGAGTGAAGGAATTTTAAGATGAAGAAGTATCTAGATACAAAGAAGAAAGCATGGTACGCTACGAGCAACAAAGATCTTCGATGTGATAGAAACACACTTCAATTAGCTAGCCAATCTTCAATATTTGGTAACGACTACTTCTCCTAGCCATCACATGGTAGCCTACAATTGTCGACACAAGTCTACATAAAAGCACTTAACACAATTAACATACAATTTAGTACCAAACAAACAACAAGAACACTAAAGACTACCACCTTAGATCCTTAAGACTACCCGTCTCTCGTTCATTATTCATGGGTCACATTATTTAAGGTAAAGGTACATGAATGTGCGTCGGGAGCGTTATAGCTCCGATACCAACTGTGACACCCGGGGCGATATTGCAATAAAGTAAACACATAAATTGCAGCAAAAATTACGAGATTCTAAAAACTTTAAAGGTAAAACTACAAATGTCACTATATATTATAAACAAAACTTAAGAAAACTTTTACTCCCCCCGTCAAGTTTAACTGTTGTATTATTCCTTTTTAGGTTGTCTCAGTGAATTGTTGTCCTTTCTATATTAGGAAGGTATTATATTAGTAATTTGATCACCCAATGAGACTATTGTTCACTTGTCATATATTAAATGGAACCATAAATGATCTGCCACTCTTTTCTTGTTCTTTGTGCCAAAATGAAAGGATAACAATTTACTGGGATGAAGGGCGTATACAAAAATGTAATTTAAATAAACACAATAGATCTCGATCACTTAGTAAATATACAAACAGAATAATAAGAATTTATATAAACTACAACGCTAAAGGTGATTCATTGTAAGTACAACGCTCGCTATCTAGTCATCAAAACCCCATGCAACACAAACCTGCAACCTGTTCATTCATTAAAAATGAATGTCGCAGTCAGTGGGGAGTCGGGGTAGGTATTCACAGCAATAATACATCAAACCACACATAAACAAGCACGATACAAAAATATGCCAACATAAGCAGTCTAAATAGATTATATATCATGTGAATAGATGCAGCAGGATAAGGGGGGTCTATGCGTTTTTGTGAAGGACCCATGCAATGACCCATAGTCCAAAAGACAACCAAGGGGCTGCCTCTAGAGTGGCAGCAACAAAAGGAGGACTTATGGAGGTTTATTGTGTCCTAAGCCTATGAAAAACATGAAAGATATGGTTGTGAACCAAGGGCCACCAGACTAGCTCATGGCTTGATCCACAACCTGCTGACACAGGGGCCCCTTGGTCTTGTCTTGGCTCGTCTTGGTCCTGCTAGGGGGCTGCTATGACCTTGTCATGGCCATGTCTTGGTCTTGCCAAGGTGCTTCCATGTCCTTGTCATGGTCGTGTCCTTGTCTTGCCAAGGCTGACCTATCATTGTCACGACTTTGTTTGGCTGAGACAAGGAACCGCCATGTCCTTGTCTTGGCTGCCAACTCTTGTCCTTGTCCTTCATTTGGCTTGGCATCTTTATGAGACATAAGAGGGACCATGTGATATTGCTTTTCCTTGGAATCTTTGGATTTGTGATCACCATTAGGCCTTGTAAACATGGCTGCCAACCATGAATTATTCCAGCCCTTTGGAGTTGATTTGTTGCACCTTGCCAAGGTAGCTTGTCCGTCCTTGTCTAGGACTCATTTGGTTGCCAAGTTCTGGTCTTGGCCTCCTCATTTCTTGCCCAAAATGCTCACAAAATGCCTTGTAAGGACTTAATTAATTAGCCTCCCATTTTCAGCCATGGTACTTGTTTCTTCAAAAAGATGAGCCTCCTCCAAAAAGGATACTACCCCCCCCCCCCCCTTTCACTACAATAGATATAAGTCAATACATCATGCGATATAAATAACATTAAGATGATGATAGAATAGACAAGCTAGCATATATGAATCTTGTGAGAGAATGCTAGGCAATATCATATACATATGAAGACACATAGCGAGCATGACGAAGATAGACATCAAGGCTAGATAAGACATGCTTTGGAGACCAAATACAAAATTTGGCTCGACTTGTCGCGAGTCTCCAAATTAAAATTTTTATCCACTAAAAACTCAAACTAATAGTAACTGTAAGTAGAGGTCGATCCCACAAGGAAGGTGTGTTGTTTATTAAATGTGTGCAAAAGCAACTAAATGAGGGTTTTGATATGTTGATGTTCTAAGTGTACTAAAACAAAAATGAAATGAAATATAAAGACAATATAATAATTGAAAATTTATAACAAATATGAAAATGATTCTTGGACCAAGTAATTTCCACCAACAAGTTATGAATTGATCATTGACTCTTCTATTCTAATCAATATTGAATACTTTGCTATGAAGTTGTTGACTTCTAAATCCACTTATGAATTATTATTAGTTACAAGCGTAAACAAATAGTCCTTACAATATCGTCAATTTAGTTAAGCGCTCAATTGTATCGACATTGTAGATTAAAGCGATGGAATTTAACAAAGATAAACGAATGAAGAAAGCAAGTGTTGCTTCACTTTGGTTCATACAAATTGAGTCCTTTATAACTCAACAATGATGAAAAGCATACAAATTTATGTATTATAATTGCTACAAAGGAATAGATAAACAAACAAAAGATTCATTCATCTAATCTAGCAATGGTTAATTAACTAATAACAACTAGTTGATCATTGTAGGTGCATAATTAACAAACCAACAATAATGCAAACTAAATTTGATACTCTAATAATGAAATAGAAATAGAATAAGAGTCTTACAATTCAAACTAACTTGGCTTCAAGAACTTGTTCCAAGATGTAGAACTTAGCCTTCCATACAAAATAACTAAAACAAAATATAAATTATCAAATATTTTTATATGTATTATGATGCCTAAAGGATGGAAGAAGATATATCTCAAGTTATCAACAATCATGTACTTTTATCAACAATCCTATTAAAGCCTCATAAAATCTCATAAAGTCTGAGCATAATTGCCAAATTAAAGAAGAATTCGGAATCCAATGCTGAGCCTCTCCACGAGGCTAGCCTCCCCACGCGGCTTTTGAAACAGCTCTTTTTGCCGCACCACGCAGCTAGCCGCGCAACGAGGCTACCTTTTTTTTTTCCTTTGACGCTTCCTCTTCTTCCTTGCTTCCGCACTTTGACTTTGAGTTTTGGGCCTTGACTTGTCTTTAATCCACAAGCTTTTAACTCTTATTAACCCATTATTTGGAATGAATTTAGTCCAATGAATAAGTGTAAAAATGTCCAAATTCACTTCCCACACTTGGAATGCGATTCTCAAACATGACACCTACACATTAAACCAAAATTGCGTAGAAACACGTCCAAACAATGCTACTACTACCAAAATGCATTTATGAGCTAAAGTAACTATAAATAACATATATCAAGGCTAAAGTAGCTATGAATTGGGTTGGTAAAGATGGTATAAAACCGTCACATCAACCATATAACTAGTAGATGGCTTGCTTCTCATTATTAGCAACGATATAATTGAATAGGCTAGAGACGGGAAAAAAACCACAGTTCAAGTCATCTAACGATCCAAGCATACTTCAAATCATATCCAACCAGCATATCATCATATTCATTTAACATATGAATCAAACATACTCTCACGGTAAATAAAATGCACTAGCATTAGCACTATGCAAGACATGAGGACCCTAGACTCTAATCCTCCCGGTAGGATGACAGATAATATAATACGGTTTTAGTCTATTCGTGGCCAGACTCTCGGGATGAACGTTTCCCGATTTGACATGCAATACACGTTTCGCATCTAAGATTCGTTCGATTGAACGGAAACAGAGTCCTAAATACGGAAAAATGGTTTTCATATCAAAAGTCAAGGAAGTAAGCTACATGCAACGACACCACCTCTCACGAATATATCATTTGACGACCGGGTCGATCAAAGCCGTGTTTTTGCCTCCCAACAACGTCGTCATATTCACACTAACACTAGCAGGATGATAACTACAGATATATACTCTGACATTGGTATGCTTATTTGTCCGAGTAATATATTTAAATACCCGACTCATTAGTATCTGAATATGACCGAGCACTATCCAAAATCATCATCAAAATAGGTGTACTCTCATTACGTAGACCTTTAGTCAAATCAAAGAATAAAGGTACACTATAATGATAGTTTGACTCCAACCAAACAAATATCATTATAATGACCATTCAAGGCATACAAAGCTCATTTGAATTAGACATGTGATAAAGGCATATGATATGTGATAAAACTCATACATGAATATTCTACAACATTTCATAAAATTATAGTGTAAACATACCATATATTCATCACTTACACTTTATATAAGAAGGGAATGAAAATGAGATACAGGGGTTTCCCAGCCGACAGTGCCACCGGCTACCAACCCACCGACCGGGTATTAGGCCACCATTAAGAAAAGAGAGGAAGAGGACCAGAGGGCTCCTAGCCGGTGTAGGCACCGACAGCCAGCCCACCGGCTGGGCACCTCGGACCAAAACTAACATCTTACACAACAGAGGGACTTACCAGCCGGCCAGGTCACCAGCGACCGGTACCCCGGTTGGGACACAACACACCATTAGAGAAAGCTTTAACTTACAGGGGACTCCCAGCCGGACAGGCCACCGGCTGCCGGTACCCCAGCTAGGACACATGACACCACAAAAACACTCTTCAACATACATGGACTTCCAGCCGGGTAGGCCACCGGCGGCTGGTACCCTGGCTGGCACATTAAAACGCAAAAATCCCTTTGAACACTCAATTATATCCATTTTTTATTATACAAACATTTACACCCAACAATTTTAAGACATAATTAAGCACAATATCAAGGAATAGATGAAGTAAGCTACCCATTAATCCTTTAATGAAATCAATCCAGCCTACCCATGTGACAAAATATAAAGTCACGTGTCGAAAATTCCTCAACAACACAAGATGAACACATTTGAGACGGAAACAAGCAAAATTCATATTTAATATTTCGTCTATTTCACTCAATTGTATACATATTCCATTTTGGGCCTTTTCATTCATTTCTATACATTTCCCTATTTGGTAAATTTTAAGTTGTAAAGTTACCAACATACCCTAATTTATAATACCTCTCCATAGTCCCCATCTCTCCAGCACTACACCATTCACATTCATCTCTCACCACAAAGACACCTAATACTACTACCACCACCACCCTCGTCACCACAAGCACCGCAACTACCACAAGAACAACTCCAGTTTTGCGCCACTCCGACCACTGTCACATCTCATGTGTCGCCTTCGCATCAACAATAACCACCACCGAGCACGCACATCTTCACCTAAACGCAAATATGCCGCCGTCGAATCAAACATCAACCACAACACCACCAAGCAAACCACCCCTTACTCAGTGGAGAATGGTGGTATGACGGAGGATGCGGTTTTATGAGGGGATGAGTGTAGAGGATGGTGGTACGATAGAGGATGCGTGTGGAGAATGATAGTAGAGAGGAATAGATGCATGTGGAGAACAGTGGTCCGATTGGTGATTTGTATGGAGAATGGCATGGTGGTCCGATGGCTTCGCTGGGCAACAACGTCTGTACTCTGTAGGGGTAGACATAGATGAGGGTAAGGGTGGTAATGAGGATGGTGGTGTAATAGGGTTGTTGGCGAAAATGGGCGAGAAGGTGATGTATGGTAGTGTGGATGAAAGTGATAGGATAACTGTTAAGGGCAAATTTGGTTAAAGTGGTGAAATTGAATAATATTATTTTTCCTTAATATTTGTGCAAAACTCAAATGTATAGAAAATGGAGGACGTAGCATTTTCAGACGGAAGTAAGCAACATCCATATTAAATATTATTTTAAGACAGAAATAAGAAACATTCATTATCAATTTAAAATCGTCATAATTATTTTAATATTTGTTGCTACAATTCATTATTTAAAGCACACAAAAGTTTAATATCAAGTAACCCTTCTACGTTACCTTTTAGCACTTCAAATCTTCGATTCTGGAGCTAACCATCAACACCCACAAATTCTTTGATCCAACTCTTCAAAATCCACCATTTTGACAATATTTAACACAAAAAAAAAAGAAGTTGAGTAAAAGCTTAAAAATGGGTTTTAATATAAAGTTAAAACAATATTTTCATACTTAGATAGAAAGAGGAAGGTGAGGGGATTCCAGAACATCAACTGAAACTAAATTTGGTTGAAAAACAAAGAAATTATGCTCATCTTAAGATTTGATCTAAAAGATGGGTTTTATAAAAGTTGGAGAAAGATGAAATTTTATTAAGTTGGTAACGTCCCATCTTACTTGGGAAGGTCTTGCTAAAAACTCCAAGGTATGTGGAGGTGTTATAAAGTGATATAAGAACAACTATCTTGAAACCTAAACCAATGAACCTAATGTCTATAGGGTATCAATTAAATGAAGCTCGGAAGAGAATTTTAGGAGCCAGCCTTTCTATGATTGTGAAAATGTCCCTAAATCACTCTATGACCCTTTTAGTCTTGAACCGATCACTTCTCCTGGTAAGGAATGAGATGTTGGAGCCAGTGTCCTCCACAGTTAGTGCAATAACATAAATAAATCTCTGTAGGTTCACAGGGTATACTTTGTATAATAATCAGTTGATTAACGTTTATCAATAACGGTTGGCTTGCTAGATAAATTTGACGTTATTGCCATACAGATGGCGGTGATCAACTGGTCCCTAAAAGTCACACCTATAGGATGTGTTTGAGAGATGTGATTATTTGAGAAAATAATTATATTGATGCCCTATTATATGACTAAAAGGTTAGTCAGTGTATTTGACTAAAAGGTTAGTCAATGTGATGATGACAGATTATTTAATAATGATTAAATATAGTTAGCTGAGACGAATTAACTGTAATTCGTAAATTAAATATAAAATGTTATATTTAATTGTTGTATATAATGTAAGCTAATTAAACATAAACCGTTATAATTAATTGGCAAATTATAAATATACGGATATTTATAATTAATGGTGTATTATAATGTCGGTTCATGTAAAAACGACGATTATAATATATTACATTATATTGGAAGCTAAAATGAACAAAAACGAATGTATCCAGATACACTCGGTTTTTAGTCAATGGGTAGTTATTTTGAGGAGACAAAAATCTCCTCATATAAACCTACCATGTGCCGTGAGAAACAGAAGAGAAGAGAATAGAAAATTCAGATTTTTATTTTTCTAACCTAATTTCTCACTGACTGCCTCCATCATTCACAGATCAGAAAAAGACAAAAGTTAACAGTAACTTTTGACAAAACACAAAACCTTCTTCTCAACAGTGAGATCGTGTAAGAGGTTTACTTTCTAGCAAAAGAAAAGGGTATTTCTCGGAGCATCTTGGGTGCAACGATTAGGAGGATATCTACCTTGATATCTCTGTTCTTTACGCCAATTGCTAGGACCGGAGGTTGATTTCTAAATCTCTATTCCTTTTGTTATTTTCGTTTATGACTTGTATAATCAAGTTATTACTTTTTCGTTATAATCCTATAATATTTGTATTGTGGTAATACCGATTTCCCACAAGTGGTATCAGAGCATAGGCCACGAAATTGTATTAATTTGATTTCATAAACCGAAACTGTTTATGCCGCTGTGTGTTTGACTCGATCGAGGACTTTAGTGTCTCGATCGAGCAGTTTTTGTGAGTTTTTGGTCGATCGAGTACCTGTGTTCGCTCAATCGAGCAGTTTTCTCAAAGTTTTGGTCGATCGAGTACCTGTGTTCGCTCGATCGAGCAGTTTGCTCAAATTTTTGGTCGATCGAGTGATGTTTATACTCGATCGAGGTCCCTGTTTGTCGACTAGGAATAATTAGTCGATCGAGAGCATTTATTGTTTAATTTCTTCTCGATCGAGTACTTTACAGAATCGTATTTCCTTTCGTATTCGTTTTCATTTAGATTTATTTTGTTATTTTAATCTGTTAAAATAACATACAATAGATTTGTAGATGTTTTAATTTAATAAAGATTAGATTAAAATGAAAATGGAAATGATGTTGAATGAGTTTATCATTTGAAAGGATATTAATTTTTCCGTATTTTGTCGATAAGGACCGTTTTGCTGAAAAAAAATTTTGCCAAAAAATTTATGCTGAAAAATTTCTGTTTTTCTTTGGTATTCAAAATGTTTGGGCCTTTAATTGTACATTATTCGGATTGTGTATAATTAATGTGAATCGGTTCACATATGCTTAATATCTTACATTTTAAAGCAGTTTGAAATGTTTAGGATAGTTCATTTTATCAGTAAAATGAATCGAGATTGTAATTGATGTGGGTAATTACAGAATCACCACATAATTATAATCGATGTTAAAGGGTGGTTTGGATAATAAAACATCGTAATAACTGTATTATGTCTTGCATGTTTTATTTTAGTTGGTGCTTTTATAATATGTTTTGGAATGTTTGAATGGATTTTTAACGTATTTTACAATCAGTTGTAACTTAGTGTGGCCTTAGTAGACTGTGTTACCGTAATGATGCTAACATAGTCTTGGATGTATTTTGAGATCTCGCATCTCCATTATTTTTAGTTTTGGGTTTTGAAATTAGTATGTAATAAATAGGATCAATGTAATTTTATTTGTTGTAATTTCAAAGAAGACTAAAGATGGAGATTGGAGCTCACTCCCGCTACATGGACCAAGAAGGGTGATAAAGTCAAGCTTCGAGGGTCCAATCAGTTGGATTACGAGTTGTATTTATTCTTTTTGGTAGGATAGGCCACACTAGGACATGTTTTTCCTTTTTACGTTTTTCCATTCTCGTTTACTTTCCTTCACATGATAGATAATTGCATCATATTCCGCCTAAACCAAACCACCTAATAAAATGCATGTAAAATGATTCATATAGGTTGAATATTTTAATCATGGACATATGGATGTCACTCGCGTTTAGGGCCATCACCTTAGTTAAATCATTCTCGAGTTGCTAGACATTTGTTCACTTAAAATGAATTTAAGTCAAGATGATGGGACCTTCCCCTATAAATTAAAATTGAGACTAGTCTTTATAGGGAAAACTACTATGAGCCCCTTCTTCGTCGGAAGTCATAATATGACCCCTTCTACGTTGGGTAAGTAGTGAGTGTTGACCTATTTTATCTCAACATTATAGTACGAGTAATATCTCGTGATTATGATGGACTAAAGATAGAATTTACGGAAATTTATCGACCAAGAATTCTAAAAGTAGAATTAGCCAAGAGGTTGGCTTATCAATTTACAGAAATTGAGTCTTGGGATCATTTATATAATTCTTGAGGAAGGTCAATTGTATAAATGCACGAGTCATCGAATTAAACAGTTTTTCCATTAGACTCAAATTTAAAACGATGAAACTTATCATATTTATTTTCTTTTTCCACAGTCATATATTTAGATATAACTGCTAATAACAAATGGTTGGCCATACTGATGACCCAATGCCAAGTGCCACGCTCGGACGTGAGTCCTGGCTTAAGATGTTCATGGACACTATTAATCATTCAACGCGATGAAGAATAACAGGTCCCACTTTGCGGACTGGAGGCGGCATTACGGAATGCTGCCATTGCTGACGGTAAGCTCAAGTACTTGACTGAGCCACTACCGCCAAACCCAGGCCCCAATGCAGGAGCAAATGCATCACTTGCTTATAGTGATTTCGTAATGGAGGCGGGTGCGATAAAGAACGTACTCATCTTTTCAATGGAATCAAATTTGCAAAGGCGATTCATTGCCCAAGGTGCAAACAAGATTTTCACCACGCTCTCTAACGAGTTCTCGAAAGCTCCGATGATCGTTAGCTATGAGCATACCTGTCGCTTCTTTGAAGCGAAACTCCAGAAGGGCCAAGCAGTTAGCCCACACATTCTTGACATGATTGAG
>JAIUZE010021320.1:0-32591 GCA_022085475.1 Heliosperma pusillum | reverse complement strand
GGAGTGGGAAAGACCCTAGTTGAGACCTTAGTGTTGACCCGAAATGCCTTGGGCTCGTGTAGGGGTTATCCATGGGAGTGGGACCCTTTATCGACCCTAGAGGCTACCTATACTCGGGAGGGTTAGGTAGTTAGTATAGATAACACCGTCTTGCTTGAACCCATATTTCGCCACTTGTTGATAGACCACCCACCGTTACAACCCGTGAAATAAGACTTGATCGGATCCTAGTTACCCTTAATCTTGATTAAATCCCGTTTTTCCCATAGCTATTTGTTTAGTTTGCATTTTAGTCTAGATCTTGTTTATCGCATTTAGTTATCATTAGTTGAATTCAAATTTCCCCTTCTATCGACTTAGCTAGCATCCTTAGAAAACCGACTAGTATTCGTTTTGCTCTCCGTGGAAATCGACCCTCAAGTGCTACTTTGACGACCGTGCACTTGCGGTATTTTAAAACACATCACACGGCCCAAGACACGTGGTTCATAAATCATGAGAAACTAGAACGCAGCCTAGTCAACCTCCTGAACGACCCTAATTACAGCCTATAATACTCGGTTTTCAGTATTTTGTGGCCCTGCGTCAGATTTTACAGTAAATCACACAAACATTTTATTAACTCAGATAAAGCTGCTACGCAAATTTTCAGCATAAACGGAGGAGATTTAAGGGTGTCGGTATGCGATAAACGTTTTTTAGGGGTAACTCAGTTTATGAAGAAAATGGATAAATACGTATTATCTAATGGTTTAAACGAACATGGTAAATTTTACAACGGCCCAGGACACATGGCTCTAAAATCATGAAAAACTGAAACGTAACCCAGTACGACTTCCTGAACGGCCCAAATTACAGCCTATAATATACGATTTTCAGTATTTTGTTGTCCCGGGTCAGAAATAGCAGTAAATCATAGAAACACTTTATTAGCTCAGATAAAGCTTCCACGCAAATTTTGAGCATAAATAGAGGAGATTTGAGGGTGTCGAAATGCGATAAACGTTTTTCGGGGGTTACTCGGTTTATCGAGAAAATGGATAAATACGTGTTATCTGATGGTTTAATCGAATATGGTAACTTTAACCACGTCCCATGACACGAGGTTCTAAATTCGTGAGAAACTGAAACGCAAACCAGTACGACATCCCGAACGGCCCAAATTACAGCCTATAATACACGTTTTCCCGTATTTTGTGGCCTTGGGTCAGAAATGGAAGTAAATCAAACAAACATATTATTAGCTCAGATAAAGCTCCCACGCAAATTTTTAGCATAAATGGAGGAGATTTGAGGGTGTCGGTATGCGATAAACGTTTTTTAGGGGTAACTCGGTTTATCGAGAAAATGGATAAAAACGTGTTATCTGATAGTTTTATCGAACAGGATACTTCTACCACGGCCTAGGACACATGGTTCAAAAATAATGAGAAACTAAAACGCAGCCGAGTACGACCTCCCGAACGGCCTAAATTACAGCTTATAATGCACGATTTTCGGTATTTTTTGGCTCTAGGTCAAAAATGGAAGTAAATCTTAAAAACATTTAAATGGCTCAGATATAGCTCCCACGCAAATTTTGAGCATAAACGGAGGAGATTTGAGTGTGTCCGTATGCGATAAACATTTTTCGGGGGTAACTCGGTTTATCGAGAAAATGGATAAATACGTGTTATATGATGGTTTAATCGAACATGGTGACTTCTACCACGGCCCAGGATACGTGGTACAAAAACCGTGAGAAACTGAAACGCAGCCTAGTACGACCTCCCGAACGGCACAAATTACAGCCTATAATACACGGTTTTCGGTATTTTGTGGCCCAGGACAGAAACGGCAGTAAATCGCACAAACATTTTATTACCTCAGATAAAGCTCCCACGCAAATTTTGAGCATAAACGGAGGAGATTTGAGGGTGTCGTATGCGATAAACGTTTTTCGGGGGTAACTCGGTTTATCGAGAAAATGGATCAATACGTGGTATCTGATGGTTTAATCAAACATGATAAATTCTACCACAGCCCAGGACACGTGGTTCATAAATCATGAGAAACTGAAACGCAGCCCAGTACAACCTCCTGAACGGCCCAAATTACAGCCTATAATGCACGATTTTCGGTATTTTGTGGCCCTACGTCAGAAATGGCAGTAAATCTCACAACCATTTTATTGGCTCGGATAAAGCTCCCACGCAAATTTTGAGCATAAACGGAGGAGATTTGAGGGTGTCGTATACGATAAACGTTTTTCAGGGGTAACTCGGTTTATCGAGAAAATGGTCAAAAACGTGTTATCTGATGGTTTAATCGAACATGGTAACTTCTACCACGGCCAAGGACACGTGGTACAAAAATCATGAGAAACTGAAAAGCAGCCTAGTACGACCTCCTGAACGGCCTTAATTACAGCCTATATTACAAGGTTTTCACTATTTTGTGACCCCGGGTCAGAAATGGCAGTAAATCACACAAACTTTTTATTAGCTCAGACAAAGCTCCCACACAAATTTTGAGCATAAATGGAGGAGATTTGAGGGTGTCCGTATGCGGTAAACGTTTTAGAGGGGTTACTCGGTTTATCGAGAAAATGGATAAATACGTGTTATCTGATGGTTTAATCGAATATGGTAACTTTTACCACGTCCCATGACACGAGGTTCTAAATTTGTGAAAACTGAAACGCAACCCAGTACGACATCCCGAACGGCCCAAATTACAGCTTATGAATCACGTTTTCCCGTATTTTGTGGCCCTGGGTCATAAATGGCAGTAAATCACACAAACATTTTATCAGCTCAGATAAAGCTCCCACGCAAATTTTTAGCATAAATTGAGAAGATTTGAGGGTGTCGGTATGCGATAAACGTTTTTTAGGGGTAACTCGGTTTATCGAGAAAATGGATAAAAACGTGTTATCTGATGGTTTAATCGAACAGGGTACTTCTACCACGGCCTAGGACACGTGGTTCAAAAATCATGAGAAACTAAAACGCAGCACAGTACGACCTCCTGAACGGCCTAAATTACAGCATATAATGCACGATTTTCGGTATTTTGTGGCCATAGGTCAGAAATGGCAGTAAATCTCACAAACATTTAAATGGCTCAGATAAAGCTCCCACGCAAATTTTGAGCATAAACGGAGGAGATTTGAGTGTATCCGTTTGCGATAAACATTTTTCGCGGGTAACTCGGTTTATCGAGAAAATGGATAAATATGTGTTATATGATGATTTAATCGAACATGGTGACTTCTACCACGGCCCAGGATACGTGGTTCAAAAACCGTGAGAAACTGAAACGCAGCCTAGTACGACCTCCCGAACGGCCCAAATTACAGCTTATATAATACACACTTTTCGGTATTTTGTGGCCCCGGGACAGAAATGGCATTAAATCACACAAACATTTTATTAGTTCAGATAAAGCTCCCACGCAAATTTTTAGCATAAATGGAGGAGATTTGAGGGTGTCGGTATGCGATAAACGTTTTTTAGGGGTAACTCGGTTTATCGAGAATTGGATAAAAACGTAATATCTGATGGTTTAATCGAACAGGGTAACTTCTACCACGGCGTAGGACACGTGGTTCAAAAATCATGAGAAACTAAAACGCAGCCCAGTACGACCTCCCGAACGGCCCAAATTACCGTCTATAATGCACGATTTTCGGTATTTTGTGGCCCTAGCTCAGAAATGACAGTAAATCTCACAAACATTTAAATGGCTCAGATAAAGCTCCCACGCAAATTTTGAGCATAAACGGAGGAGATTTGAAGGTGTCCGTATGCGATAAACATTTTTCGGGGGTAACTCGGTTTATCGAGAAAATGGATAAATACGTGTTATATGATGATTTAATCGAACATGGTAACTTCTACCACGGCCCAGGATACGTGGTTCAATAACCGTGAGAAACTGAAACGCAGCCTAGTACGACCTCCTCAACGGCCCAAATTATAGCCTATAATACACGGTTTTCACTATTTTGTGGCCCCGGGTCAGAAATGGCAGTAAATCACTCAAACCTTTTATTAGCTCAGATAAAGCTCCCACGCAAATTTTCAGCATAAACGGAGGAGATTTGAGGGTGTCTGTATGCGGTAAACGTTTTTCGGGGGTTACTCAGTTTATCGAGAAAATGGATAAATACGTGTTATTTGATGGTTTAATCGATTATATGGTAACTTTTACCACGTCCCATGACACGAGCTTCTAAATTCGTGAGAAACTGAAACGCAACCCAGTACGACATCCCGAACGGCCTAAATTACAGCCTATAATACACGTTTTCCCGTATTTTGTGGTCCTGAGTCAGAAATGGCAGTAAATCACACAAACACTTTATTAGCTCAGATAAAGCTCCCACGCAAATTTTTAGCATAAATAGAGGAGATTTGAGGGTGTCGGTATGCGATAAACGTTTTTTAGGGGTAACTCGGTTTATCGAGAAAATGGATAAAAACGTGTTATCTGATGGTTTAATCGAACAGGGTACTTCTACCACGGCCTAGGACACGTGGTTCAAAAATCGTGTGAAACTAAAACTCAGCCCAGTACGACCTCCCGAACGGCCTAACTTACAGCCTATAATGCACGATTTTGGTATTTTGTGGCTCTAGGTCAGAAATGGCAGTAAATCTCACAAACATTTAAATGGCTCAGATAAAGCTCCCACGTAAATTTTGAGCATAAACGGAGAAGATTTGAGGGTGTCCGTATGCGATAAACATTTTTCGGGGGTAACTCGGTTTATCGAGAAAATGGATAAATACGTGTTATATGATGATTTAATCGAACATGGTAACTTCTACCACGGCCCAGGATACGTGGTTTAAAAACCGTGAGAAACTGAAACGCAGCCTAGTACGACCTCCTCAACGGCCCAAATTACAGCCTATAATACACGTTTTTCGGTATTTTATGGCCCTGGGTCAGAAATGGCAGTAAATAACACAAACATTTTATTGGCTCACATAAAGCTCCCACGCAAATTTTGAGCATAAACGGAGGAGATTTAAGGATGTCCGTATGCGATAAACGTTTTTCGGGGGTAACTCGGTTTATCGAGAAAATGGATAAAGACGTGTTATCCGATGGTTTAATAGAACATGGTAACTTATACCACGTCTCAGGACACGTGGTTCAAAAATTGTGTTATCCGATGGTTTAATATAACATGGTAACTTCTACCACGTCTCAGCACAAATTTTTAGCATAAATGGATAAAAACGTGTTATCTGATGGTTTAATCGAAAAGAGTACTTCTACCACGGCCTAGGACACGTGGTTCAAAAATCATGAGAAACTAAAATGCAGCCTAGTACGACCTCCCGAACGGTCTAAATTATAGCCTATAATGCACGATTTTCGGTATTTTGTGGCCCTAGGTCAGAAATGGCAGTAAATCTCACAAACATTTAAATGCCTCAGATAAAGCTCCCACGCAAATTTTGAGCATAAACGGAGGAGATTTGAGTGTGTCCGTATGCGATAAACATTTTTGGGGGTAACTCGGTTTATCGAGAAATTGGATAAATACGTGTTATATGATGATTTAATCGAACATGGCGACTTTTACCACGGCCGAGGATACGTGGTTCAAAAACCGTGAGAAACTGAAACGCAGCCTAGTACGACCTCCTCAACGGCCCAAATTACAGCCTATAATACACGATTTTCGGTATTTTATGGCCCTGGGTCAGAAATGGCAGTAAATAACACAAACATTTTATTGGCTCAGATAAAGCTCTCACGCAAATTTTTAGCATAAACGGAGGAGATTTAAGGATGTCGGTACGCGATAAACGTTTTTTAGGGGTAACTCGGTTTATCGAGAAAATGGATAAAAACGTGTTATCTGATGGTTTAATCGAACAAGGTACTTCTACCACGGCCTAGGACACGTGGTTCAAAAATCATGAGAAACTAAAACTCAGCCAAGTACGACCTCCCGAACGGCCTAAATTACAGCCTATAATGCACGATTTTCGGTATTTTGTGGCTTTAGGTCAAAAATGGCAGTAAATCTCACAAACATTTAGATGGCTCAGATAAAGCTCCCACGCAAATTTTGAGCATAAACGGAGGAGATTTGACGGTGTCCGTATGCGATAAACATTTTTCGGGGGTAACTCGGTTTATCGAGAAAATGGATAAAAACGTATTATATGATGGTTTAATCGAACATGGTGACTTCTACCACAGCCCAGGATACGTGGTTCAAAAACCGTGAGAAACTGAATCGCAACCTAGTACGACCTCCCGAACGGCACAAATTACAGCCTATAATACACGGTTTTCGGTATTTTGTGGCCCCAGGACAGAAATGGCAGTAAATCGCACAAACATTATATTACCTCAGATAAAGCTCCCACGCAAATTTTGAGCATAAACGGAGAAGATTTGAGGGTGTCGTATGCGATAAACGTTTTTCGGGGGTAACTCGGTTTATCGAGAAAATGGATCAATACGTGGTATCTGATGGTTTAATCAAACATGATAAATTCTACCACAGCCCAGGACACGTGGTTCATAAATCATGAGAAACTGAAACGCAGCCCAGTACAACCTTCTGAACGGCCCAAATTACAGCCTATAATGCACGATTTTCGGTATTTTGTGGCCCTATGTCAGAAATGGCAGTAAATCTCACAACCATTTTGAGCATAAACGGAGGAGATTTGAGTGTATCCGTTTGCGATAAACATTTTTCGCGGGTAACTCGGTTTATCGAGAAAATGGATAAATATGTGTTATATGATGATTTAATCGAACATGGTGACTTCTACCACGGCCCAGGATACGTGGTTCAAAAACCGTGAGAAACTGAAACGCAGCCTAGTACGACCTCCCGAACGGCCCAAATTACAGCTTATAATATACACTTTTCGGTATTTTGTGGCCCCGGGACAGAAATGGCAGTAAATCACACAAACATTTTATTAGTTCAGATAAAGCTCCCACGCAAATTTTTAGCATAAATGGAGGAGATTTGAGGGTGTCGGTATGCGATAAACGTTTTTTAGGGGTAACTCGGTTTATCGAGAATTGGATAAAAACGTAATATCTGATGGTTTAATCGAACAGGGTAACTTCTACCACGGCGTAGGACACGTGGTTCAAAAATCATAAGAAACTAAAACGCAGCCCAATACGACCTCCCGAACGGCCCAAATTACCGTCTATAATGCACGATTTTCGGTATTTTGTGGCCCTAGCTCAGAAATGACAGTAAATCTCACAAACATTTAAATGGCTCAGATAAAGCTCCCACGCAAATTTTGAGCATAAACGGAGGAGATTTGAAGGTGTCCGTATGCGATAAACATTTTTCGGGGGTAACTCGGTTTATCGAGAAAATGGATAAATACGTGTTATATGATGATTTAATCGAACATGGTAACTTCTACCACGGCCCAGGATACGTGGTTTAAAAACCGTGAGAAACTGAAACGCAGCCTAGTACGACCTCCTCAACGGCCCAAATTACAGCCTATAATACACGTTTTTCGGTATTTTATGGCCCTGGGTCAGAAATGGCAGTAAATAACACAAACATTTTATTGGCCACATAAAGCTCCCACGCAAATTTTGAGCATAAACGGAGGAGATTTAAGGATGTCCGTATGCGATAAACGTTTTTCGGGGGTAACTCGGTTTATCGAGAAAATGGATAAAGACGTGTTATCCGATGGTTTAATAGAACATGGTAACTTATACCACGTCTCAGGACACGTGGTTCAAAAATTGTGTTATCCGATGGTTTAATATAACATGGTAACTTCTACCACGTCTCAGCACAAATTTTTAGCATAAATGGATAAAAACGTGTTATCTGATGGTTTAATCGAAAAGGGTACTTCTACCACGGCCTAGGACACGTGATTCAAAAATCATGAGAAACTAAAATGCAGCCCAGTACGACCTCCCGAACGGTCTAAATTACAGCCTATAATGCACGATTTTCGGTATTTTGTGGCCCTAGGTCAGAAATGTTAGTAAATCTCACAAACATTTAAATGCCTCAAATAAAGCTCCCACGCAAATTTTGAGCATAAACGGAGGAGATTTGAGTGTGTCCGTATGCGATAAACATTTTTCGGGGGTAACTCGGTTTATCGAGAAAATGGATAAATACGTGTTATATGATGATTTAATCGAACATGGTGACTTTTACCACGGCCGAGGATACGTGGTTCAAAAACCGTGAGAAACTGAAACGCAGCCTAGTACGACCTCCTCAACGGCCCAAATTACAGCCTATAATACACGATTTGCGGTATTTTATGGCCCTGGGTCAGAAATGGCAGTAAATAACACAAACATTTTATTGGCTTAGATAAAGCTCCCACGCAAATTTTGAGCATAAACGGAGGAGATTTAAGGATGTCGGTACGCGATAAACGTTTTTTAGCGGTAACTCGGTTTATCGAGAAAATGGATAAAAACGTGTTATCTGATGGTTTAATCGAACAAGGTACTTCTACCACGGCCTAGGACACGTGGTTCAAAAATCATGAGAAACTAAAACTCAGCCAAGTACGACCTCCCGAACGGCCTAAATTACAGCCTATATAATGCACGATTTTCGGTATTTTGTGGCTTTAGGTCAGAAATGGCAGTAAATCTCACAAACATTTAGATGGCTCAGATAAAGCTCCCACGCAAATTTTGAGCATAAACAGAGGAGATTTGACGGTGTCCGTATGCGATAAACATTTTTCGGGGGTAACTCGGTTTATCGAGAAAATGGATAAAAACGTGTTATCTGATGGTTTAATCGAACATGATAACTTCTACCACGGCCTAAATTACAGTCTATAATACACGGTTTTCACTATTTTGTGGCCCCGGGTCAGAAATGCCAGTAAATCTTACAAACATTTTATTAGCTCAGATAAAGCTCCCACGCAAATTTTGAGCATAAACGGAGGAGATTTGAAGGTGTCCGTATGGGGTAAACGTTTTTTGGCCGTTACTCGGTTTATCGAGAAAATGAATAAATACGTGTTATCTGATGGTTTAATCGAATATGGTAACTTTTACCACGTCCCATGACGCGAGGTTCTAAATTCGTGAGAAACTGAAACGCAACCCAGTACAACATCCCGAACGACCTAAATTACAGCTTATAATACACGTTTTTCCGTATTTTGTAGCCCTGGGTCAGAAATGACAGTAAATCACACAAACATTTTATTAACTCAGATAAATCTCCCACGCTAATTTTTAGCATAAAAGGAGGAGATTTTAGGGTGTCGGTATGCGATAAACGTTTTTTAGGGGTAACTCGGTTTATCGAGAAAATGGATAAAAACGTGTTATCTGATGGTTTAATCAAACATGGTAACTTCTACCACGGCCTTGGACACGTGTTTCAAAAATCATGAGAAACTAAAACGCAGCCCAGTACGACCTCTCAAACGGCTCAAATTACAGCCTATAATGCACGATTTTCGTTTTTTTGTGGCCCTATGTCAGAAATGACATTAAATCTCACAAACATTTAAATGGCTCACATAAAGCTCCCACGCAAATTTTGAGCATAAACGGAGGAGATTTGAGGGTGTCCGTATGCGATAAACATTTTTCGGGGGTAACTCGGTTTATCGAGAAAATGGATAAATACGTGTTATATGATGATTTAATCGAACATGGTAACTTCTACCACGGCCCAGGATACGTGGTTCAAAAACCGTGAGAAACTGAAACGCAGCCTAGTACGACCTCTCGAACGGCCCAAATTACAGCCTATAAAACACGATTTTCGGTATTTTGTGGCCCTGGGTCAGAAATGGCAGTAAATAACAAAAACATTTTATTGGCTCAGATAAAGCTCCCACGCAAATTTTGAGCATAAACGGAGGAGATTTAAGGATGTCCGTATGCGATAAACGTTTTTCGAGGGTAACTCGGTTTATCGAGAAAATGGATAAAAACGTGTTATCCGATAGTTTAATCGAACATGGTAACTTCTACCACGTCCCAGGACACGTGGTTCAAAAATCGTGAGAAACTGAAACACAACCTAGTATGAGTGTATGACCTCTCGAACTACTCAAATTACAGCCTATAATACACGGTTTTCAGTATTTTGTGGCCTAGGTTTCGAAATGGCAGTAAATCACACAAACATTTTATTAGCTCAGATAAAGCTCCCACGCAAATTTTGAGCATAAACGGAGGAGATTTGAGGGTATCCGTATTCGATAAACGTTTTTCGGGGGTAACTCGGTTTATCGAGAAAATGGATAAATACGTGTTATCTGATGGTTTAATCGAACATGGTAACTTCTACCACGTTCAGGGACATGTGGTACAAAAATCGTGAGAAACTGAAACGCAGCCTAGTACGACCTCCAGAACGACCCAAATTCTAGCCTATATAATACACGGTTTTCAGTATTTTGTGGCCCCGGGTCAGAAATGGCAGTAAATCACACAAACATTTTATTGGCTCAGATAAAGCTCCTACGCAAATTTTAAGCATAAACGGAGGAAATTTGAGGGTGTCCGTATGCGATAAACTTTTTTCGGGGGTAACTCGGTTTATGGAGAAAATGGATAAAAACGTGTTATCTGATGGTTTAATCGAACATGTTAACTTCTACCACTTCCCACGACAAGTGGTACAAAAATCGTGAGAAACCGAAACGCATCCTAGTACAACCTCCTGAACGGCCCAAATTACAGCCTATAATAAACGGTTTTCAGTATTTTGTGGCGCTGGGTCAGAAATGGTAGTAAATCACACAAACACTTTATTAGCTCAGATAAAGCTCCCACGCAAATTTTGAGCATAAACGGAAGAGATTTGAGGGTGTCGAAATGCGATAAACGTTTTTCGGGGGAAACTCGGTTTATCGAGAAAATGGATAAAAACGTGTTATCTGATGGTTTAATCGAACATGGTAACTTTTCCCACGTCCCAGAACACGTGGTAAAAAAATCGTGAGAAACTGAAACGCAGCCTAATACGACATCCCTAACGGCCCAAATTACAGCCTATATAATACACGGTTTTAAGTATTTTGTGGCCCCGGGTCAGAAATGGCAGTAAATCACACAAATATTTTATTACCTCAGATAAAGCTCCCATGCAAATTTTGAGCATAAATAGAAGAGATTTGAGGGTGTCCGTATGCGATAAACGTTTTTCGGGGGTAATTCGGTTTATCGAGAAAATGGATAAATACGTGTTATCTGATGGTTTAATCGAACATGGTAATTTCTACCACGTCCCAGGACACGTTATACAAAAATCGTGAGGAACTGAAACGCAACCTTGTACGACCTCCCGAACGGCCCAAGCTACAGCCTATAATACACGGTTTTCAGTATTTTGTGGCCCCGGGTCTGAAATGGCACTAAATCACACAAACATTTTTTTAGCTCAGATAAAGCTCGCACGCAAATTTTGAGCATAAACGGAGGAGATTTGAGGGTGTCGGTATGCGATAAACGTTTTTAGGGGTAACTCGGTTTATCGAGAAAATGGATAAAAACGTGTTATATGATGGTTTAATCGAACATAATTACTTCTACCACGAACCAGAACACGAGGTTCTAAAATCATGAGAAACTGAAACGCAGCCCAGTACGACCTTTCGAACGGCCCAAATTACAGCCTATAATACACGATTTTCGGTATTTTGTTGTCCTGAGTCAGAAACGACATTAAATCACACAAACATTTTATTAGCTCAGATAAAGCTCCTACGGAAATTTTGAGCATAAACGGAGAAAATTTGAGTGTGTCCGTATGCGATAAACGTTTTTCGGGGGTAACTCGGTTTATGGAGAAAATGGATAAAAACGTGTTATCTGATGGTTTAATCGAACATGGTAACTTCTACCACGTCCCAGGACACGTGGTACAAAAATCGTGAGAAACTGAAACGCAACCTAGTACGACCTCCCGAACGGCCCAAGCTACAGCCTATAATACACGGTTTTCAGAATTTTGTGGCCCCGGGTAAAAAATGGCAGTAAATCACACAAACATTTTATTAGCTCAGATAAAGCTCGCACGCAAATTTTGAGCATAAACGGAAGAGATGACAGTAAATCACACAAACTTCTACCACGGCCCAGGACACGAGGTTCAACAATCATGAGAAACTGAAACGCAGCCCACAACGACCTCCCGAACGGCATAAATTACAGCTTATACACGATTTTCGGTATTTTTTGGCCCTGGGTCAAAATTGACAGTAAATAATACAAACATTTTATTGGCTTAGATAAAGCTTCCACACAAATTTTGAGCATAAACGGAGAAGATTTGAGGGTGTCAGTATGCGATAAACGTTTTTCGGGGGTAACTCGGTTTATCGAGAAAATGTATAAAAACGTGTTATCTGATGGTTTAATCGAACATGTTAACTTTTACCACGTCCAAGGACAGGTTGTACAAACATCGTGAGAAACTGAAACGCAGCGTAGTACGACCTTCCTAACGGTCAAATTACAGCTTATAATACACGATTTTCGGTATTTTGTGGCCCCGAGTTAGAAATGGCAGTAAATCACACAAACATTTTATTTGCTCAGATAAAGCTCCCGCACAAATTTTGAGCATAAACGGAGGAGATTTGAGAGTGTCCGTAAGCGATAAACGTTTTTCGGGGGTAAATCGGTTTATCGAGAAAATGGATAAATACGTGTTATCTGATGGTTTAATCGAACATGGTAACTTCTACCACGGCCCAGGACACGTGGTTCAAAAAACATGAGAAACTGAAACACAGCCCAATACGACCTCCCGAACGGCCTAAATTACAGCCTATAATGCCCTGTACGACCTCCCGAACGGCCCAAATTACAGCCTATAATACACGGTTTTCGGTATTTTGTGGCCCTGGGTCATAACTGGCAGTAAATCACACAAACATTGTATTGGCTCAGATCAAGCTCCCACGCAAAGTTTGAGCATAAACGGAGGAGATTTGAGGGTGTCCGTATGCGATAAACGTTTTTCGGGGGTAACTCGGTTTATCGAGAAAATGTATAAATACGTGTTAGCTGATGGTTTTATCGAACATGGTACTTCTACCACGGCACAGGACACGTGGTTCAAAAGTCATGAGAAACTGAAACGTAGACCAGTACGACCTCCCGAACGGTCAAATTACAGCTTATAATACACGATTTTCGGTATTTTGTGGCCCTGGGTCAGAAATGGCAGTAAATCACACAAACATTTTATTGGCTCAAATAAAGCTCCCACGCAAATTTTGAGCATAAACGGAGGAGATTTGAGGGTGTCCGTATGCGATAAACGTTTTTCGGGGGTAACTCGGTTTATCGAGAAAATGGATAAATACGTGTTATCTGATGGTTTTATCGAACATGGTAACTTCTACCACGTCCCAGGACACGTGGTACAAAAATCGTGATAAACTGAAACGCAGTTTCGTACGATCTCCCTAACGGCCCAAATTACAGCCTATCTATAATACACGGTTTTCCGTATTTTGTGGCCCCGGGTCAGAAATGGCAGTAAATCACACAAACATTTATTAGCTCAGATAAAGCTCCCACGCAAATTTTGAGCATAAACGGAGGAGATTTGAGGGTGTCGGTATGCGATAAACGTTTTTAGGGGCAACTCGGTTTATCGAGAAAATGGATAAATACGGTTATCAGATGGTTTAATCGAACATGGTAATTTCTACCACGACACAGGACACGTGGTTAATAAAATCATGAGAAACTGAAACGCAGCCCAGTACGATCTCCCAGTACGATCTCCCGAACGGCCCAAATTACATCCTATAATACAGGACTTTCGGTATTTTGTGGCCTGGGTCAGAAATGACAGTAAATCACAAAAACATTTTATTGGCTCAGATAAAGCTCTCACGTAAATTTTGAGCATAAACGGAGGAGATTTGAGGGTGTCTGTATGCGATAAACGTTTTTCGGGGGTAACTCGGACGTTTTATCTGATGGTTTAATCGAACATGATAACTTCTACCACGTTCCTGGACACGTGGTACAAAAACCGTGAAAAACTGAAACGCAGCCTAGTACGACTTCCCGAACGCCCCAAATTACAGTCTATAATACACGATTTTCGGTATTTTGTGGTCCTGCATCCGTATGCGATTAACGTTTTTCATGGGTAACTCGGTTTATCTAGAAAATGGATAAATACGTGTTATCTGATGGTTTAATCGAACAGGGTAACTTCTACCACGGCCCAGGACACGTGGTTCAAAAGTCATGAAAAACTCAAACGCATCCCAGTACGACCTCCTGAACGGCCAAATTACAGCCTATAATACACGATTTTTGGTATTTTGTGGCCCTGGGTCAGAAATGGCAGTAAATCACACAAACATTTTATTGGCTCAGATAAAGCTCACACGGAAATTTTGAGCATAAACGGAGGAGATTTGAGGGTGTTCGTATGCGATAAACGTTTTTCGGGGGCAACTCGGTTTACCGAGAAAATGGATAAATACGTGTTATCTGATGGTTTAATCGAACATGTTAACTTCTACCACGTCCAATTGTTTGTCCAATAAATTTAGGATATATAGGTAATGTTTATAGAATGTTGGCCGAACTTATACATATCTTCATATGGAAAGCCATATTCTCATACTCACACAAAATATTTAAAATATTCATATACTACGGAGTATATGACGAGTATATGATATATTTAAGCTACATTTGTATAGAGAATCGTAAAAATTGTATTAGTTTCTTTTACTGAGTATTGTTTTTTATATGGTGAGGGAACCCGCAGGCTGTAGTCGTTATCTTTAATGTGTATGAGACAAATAGGTCAACCAAACTAAAAGTCAATAAAACGTAGTCTAAGTTCATAAATAACCTGTACAAAGACCGTCAAGATTGCTGATCTTATAGAAGTTCAAATTTATAGCCTTGTAAAATTTCACCAAATTTTAATCAAAAGATTACACCCTTACGAGCTATCAAGGTTATTATTTAAGCTTACAATTTGTGTAATTATTGTTCTATTTGTCAACGTTTCTTATGTCTCATTCAATACGTGATGGTCATATGACTCCTTGGCAGTGGTTACAAATGTACAATTACGTACGACCAAAGACTGGTCAACTGTCAATGACAATCAAGGTCAATGTTTTACACTACTAAGGTGGTCGTAAATTACTCTTGTTTAATTGATCGGCTGACGACTTTCATAGTTACATCTACGGTTGATCTTATTGAATATGGGTATATCAGTTTTCAATGTAAACAGATCGAATTCCCTCTTACAAGGAGACAAGTGGGAGAACAAGTGGGGAGTTAAATGGATCTCCACTTGCACTCCCACTTGCCTCCTTGTGAAAGGGAATTTAAGCTGTCTTCATTAAATACCAATATGTTTTATCTTCTCTCGTTTTCAATGAGAATTTGTGCTACATCTATTATACACTCTGAATTTGGGTGACGAAACATTCAAACAGACAAACTAAAGCATGGTGTATCATTGCTTTTTAGGGTGAAGATGTTTTTCACGAAACTTTAGTTGTTGGACTTGTTGGTTTTTCTTTCAACCTCTAGAAACTTATCTCGAGTCAATACAAACCAAGTATATCAATGAATTTTAAGTCTAAGGCCCTCTAGAAACTTATCGCGAAACAACTGTACGTTTATAAGATTCGTATTATGAGTGAATTTAGATTTAAGCAGTGTTTCGTATATCGTGTTTTGAGTGCGTTTTCCAAACAAGTATGCTCAGGTGCATCTTAAAAAATTGTATGAGGAAAGATTTACAATACAAGATAAATAACTCTTTAAATATGGCAAAATAAATAAACTGAGTTCCCATTTGGTGTCTTTATCTGTGTCCCACTTCATACTGATTCTGACACATCAACCAATTAATATATATACTGCATATTTTATTCTTACAATAGGTGATGTGTCAGAATCTGTATGGAGTGAGACACAGAATGAGACACAAAAATGAGACAGAGGGTCCTTACTACACTTTTTCATGACGATATAAATTTAGAAACTTATCTTGAGTAAAAGATAGACGAAGAGAATATAAATTTTTTATATTTCTGAAGAACACACGCTAATGAAATCATTAATATATAAAGTGTCAACATATTTGGCAAGAAGACGGCAATTAAAGGAATGTGACCTCTAAATAAGTAAGATTCTTTCTTGAAGTTTTGATCGAATTCATGCAACCACAATGCAATAACATTGACATGCAACTTCCGATAAACTACTAAATATTATGGTTAGGTTATTATATTACGTACGCGTATACATGTGATGGAAGTTCTTCATTTGTTTAATTTGTTAGCCAATGATTTATATGGAGTATTTCCAAACTTATGCACCATTTTGTGACAATAATAAGCCCCTTTCCTGACATAATTAACCTATAATATAATATAATACTCGTAACATGTTATTTTTACAAATAAGCAGCCAAAATATTTTTTGGTAGAGTTAAATGTTAAAACATTATTTCCGTAAATTAAATAATGGTTTTTTTCATTGTTGTTTAGAATGATCCCTTGTCGCACTATCAACGCTAGAATATAAAAAGGAGAAAATGTAAGTTAAAAGGCCCAAAAACTAATAGGCCGTCAAAGCCAAAATTAAGGTAAAAAACGTTTTATCAAAATGTTGGAGAAAATATGCTTTGTAGAAGAATTGAACCTGTATTTTATTTCTACTAAGCTAACAACTTCATCACGGCGCTACACATGTAATTTGTCTTAAAAACTACTCAAAATAACTCATAAACCAACACGAACTAGAGCTCAGTCTAACCCTAATTAAGGTAGCTACGTACGTCATTGAACACAACATATTATATTAGTAAGAACAAGAGTTATTTCAAGAAGTAAAAGCTCTCTAACCACAAGGTGAGGATTCGACTCTTACCTGTATAATGCGCTCCTCTAAACCAATATAAAATAAAAATCAGAAATGGAAGTAGCAAATTATATCACTAACGTTAACCTCCATGCGAGCCATACATTGTATACTAGCAAAGCAAATTAAAACAATCCATGTAATATATTACACAATTCCAACACCATATTATACAACGAGTTGGCCATAACTATACAAGAAATGGTAGAAATAATTCAATTCCGTCGAAAAAATCTCACTTTTGTAACGACAATTATCACCAGAAGTGTCAGCTAGCTCAGATAGTAGTGATCGATTTCTACTTAATTAGTAGCTTGAACAATTATAAATAATATACTTCTTCCATTCCAGTCAATTATTTACATTTATTTTATTTCCCCTCACAAAATAAAGCAAAAGTGAACTACTCATCACCCGGACAGCTGGAGTATATAATATTTCTCAAACAATCAATATTATTTACTAATAAAAGCCACATTAAAGAGACAATGATCTACCCTTTTTAGATAACTTAGCAATAATACTTTGAAAAACTTCAATATCACAAGGGATATGTAATACACCTTGATGATTATAACCAAATTCATCGGCCGATAATTGAAGCAAATCCACCATTGAAGGATCCTTCATAAACCAAGTCGGAACGACAAATTTCTTCAATTTCCCTTCTTCATTACCTACCATAACCGGTACATGACCTTTTGGGGTCGTCACACCACCTTGATCATCGTATTTTGCATCGTCAATATCTTTATTTTTATTTGATAACCTAACGTAACTTGGTAGACGTGGTAGAAACTCTTTACTATTTGATCTTCCAATTATTTTCCCACCAAATTCTTTTGCCTTGATGAAGGCCATATTTTTCGGGTCAATCATGTAGTAAAACAAGCTATGTATATATCTAGTGTTTTATAAGCAAATGTTGAGTGGATTTAAGTAATGTGTGATAGTAACGTTTTGGTCTATTTACTACTTAGTAATATTATTGAATTAATATATTTTTCTACGGTGTATTATTTTATAAATTAGTTTATGACTTAGTATGGTATATTCCGTTTTTGTTGAATTGTTATTAGTGGACAATAGTGGTACTAGTTGTCCTTTCCAAGTCCTTTATCTGGAGACTTTTGGAGGCGAAAATTGATTACGTGGCACAAACTCATTTGCTATCATCATAAATATATAGAGAAGTTATTGTAGCTAGTTATATATAGGGCTGATTAAAAGGCCGGGCAGGCATATAGGGCTGGTCAAAAGAATGGGTCAGTCCGGCCCAAACTGTCCATCGAGTCAGCATTAACACGGCCCACCCCAGCCCGTACCCGCACCCAACTTGCCATAAGCTCGCTCTAAACCCGCACCTCGGGTCTTCATTTTTCCAGCTCGCCCCCAGCCTGGCCCTATCTAGGGTCGGTTCCGGGTCCCCTACCCCTAGCCCGACCCGCCCCCAAACTGGCCTGGCCCGAGCGGTTGACCAGCCTTAGTTTCATATATGGCGTTTATGCAGAAAAAAAGTAATTCTTTTATAAAACCGTTTCATTCACAAGTAATGTCGTAAAATCAAGTGTTTATCCAAATAACCCAATAAAATAGTTTTCACAGATCGATCACCGTTTTCTGTGATAAGGGTATCAAAGTCTTTGTTAATATTAAGGTTTTATAATTTATTTTAAAACTCTTATACATAAAGACTTATTAGTCTTTGTTCCTAAGAAGTATTGATAGGTTGTGTGAATTCTAAGACAAACGCGTGAACCTTGTTAACTATGCATCTGGTTTATCGAAAATGATCTTTTTTTTCCTGCAGAGAAATGGATTATAATATACGTAGGACAATATGTGACATACTATCTTCTTGGGCAAACCTTTGTAAAACATTGTGTTTTAATCATCAAATAGTGAAACACCAGTAAGTGGATTATACCTCTGATGTACTATCACAGATAATATAGTTTTCGAGCTTTAAAATAAAGTTTTTGAGTTTAGTATTAAAAAGTATGAGTTATAATATAAAGTTTTTGAGTTTATTAATTTGAACATTAAGCTCAAAAAAATTACAATAAAACTCAAAAAACGCTATATATAAGATGTAAAATGTAATTTATAAACTTTAAGCTCGAAAAAAATGCACAAAAATTCAAAATCATACTAGTCTGAGGTAGTACATCCAATGTATAATCCTTTTTCCCGTGAAACACTCTTATTATACAGACTTACGGAGTATGTTGTCTTATGTCTTCTTATGCTAAGTACGTAATTTCCATTTGTAATGCTCCGGTGGCAAAAAGTAAAGATTCGGGCCATCGACTTTCAATGAATTAGACATTATTAATTACGAGTAGATTACAACAATAATTTGTTTAATTATCGTCTTCATAGTCTTAGAAAAACATTATGCTTATTCAATCGATCTACATACTATCTCAATTTATACATCAACCATGTATGAGTCCATGAGTCGTCACAAGACTGAATTTTGTTGACTAAGTCTATATACTACGGAGTATATTTCAATTTATGCATCAACCATACATTGATGCATGAGCTAACTATCTGTCACTAGACTAAATTTCTATACCAAAAAAGGGTATATTTTGAGTCCGGTCAATTGCAAGAGGGATACAAAAAGGTATATAAAAGGGTATGATGTAAGTGATATCTCAATAACATAGTAAGAGACGGTTTCTTCAAAGTTTTTGTGTTCTTTTATTATGAGTAGTGGAAAAAAAGGGAAATGATGTTATATTTGGATATGAATGTAAGTACAACATACCGCCCACTTTTAACATACTGCATCACAAGATAGGGGTACGACTTTTGTGGTTTAAAGATTTTTGTAATGTTAGTGAGTTCACGTGATATTCGTTTGCACATATAAGGATCTGATATGTAATAGACTAATAAATTAATTATGCAGAGTTTATCAAGTTATGAAACAAGTCAACAACTCAAAAATATACACTTGCTTTTTTCTCCAACAAAAGTTAATTGTTATAAAATAAAACTAAACTATTACATAGCGTTCTTTATATTACGTATACACTTGCTTAATTTAAAAAAAAAATAGATATTGCAACAACTCAAATAATTCAAAGATATCATATAAACTAATCACATTGTACAGTACATCTACATAAGAACAAGAGTTAGCAAAGTGACTTGAAGTCTTGAACCGATTTATGTCCGCTGCTGGCGCATTGGAACGGAACAGTATGTAGTAGGCCACGGGCTTGATAAGAGCGGTTCCAAAAGTTGGAAATTGGAGTGACGATCATAGGAAAAAGGATGTTGATAAACAAGTTGTCGAGATGGATTTCCGAAATCAAAGAGCATGACACTCGCAACACGATATAGAATGTAAATATTGTCACCAACAACACCCCCATAGGAATAACAACTTTCGCCATCATCATTAACACGTAAATCAACATCTAATTTCTTAAGCCACGATTTATTATCATTAGCATTATAATGGTCGTCAAGTTCCCAAACCAATAATCTTGGAGAAGCTGATAAAAACTTAATCTGATATAATATGTTGATTATGTCAATCATTTGTGTTGCCTTCTCATTAATCGATAAGTCTATTTATACATTGACTAGGGCCTAGCTAACACGGGCTAATAAGCCGGCCCTAATACCCCCCCTCAAACTGGAGCATGAAGATCAAGAATGCCCAGTTTGCGAAGGAGAAACAAAAACTGAGAAGACACTAAAGACTTCGTAAAAATATCGGCCAATTGAGTAGCAGTGGAAACATGGAGTGGCTTGATAAGACCTTCACAAATGGCGTCACGAATAAAATGACAGTCGATCTCGATATGCTTCGTGCGCTCATGGAAAACAGGATTCTGACCCAGCTGTATTGCAGATAGACTGTCAGAAAAAACATTAATAGGAGAAGAGAAAACAATACCAAGACTTGTGAGTAAACCCTTCACCCATTTGATTTCACAGAGTATGGATGCCATAGCACGATATTCCGCTTCAGCTGAGGAAAGAGAGACCGTCTGTTGTTGTTTCGTTTTCCAAGAGATAGGAGAGTCCCCAAGAAAGACAACCCATCCAGACACGGACCTGCGAGTAGTTAGACAGCCGCCCCAATCGGAGTCACACCAGCCGCTAACGACGGGCGGACTATCAGCCTTCAACAAAATTCCTTGACCCGGACTACCCTTAAGATAACGAACAACCCGGAGAGCAGCATCCCAATGCTCCTTGCGTGGTGCGCTCAAAAAACGAGATAAGACATGCACAACATAAGACAAATCCGGTCGCGTAACAGCGAGATACACCAAACGCCCAACAAGACGACGATAGGCTGCAATATCATCCAAAACGTCCCCTTTAGCCGCCCCTAGAGTATGGTTAAGCTCAAGAGGAGTAGAAACGGGTTTAGCACCCAACAAACCCGTCTCAGAAATAATATCAAGAGCGTATTTCCGTTGACTTAGGAAAATACCCTCCTTATTACGAGCAACCTCGAGACCGAGAAAGTACTTCAACAGTCCCAGGTCTTTCATGTGGAAGCACTGCCCTAGATAATTCTTAAAAACCAAAATAGCAGCTGAGTCATTGCCCGTAATAACAAGATCATCCACGTAAACCAAAACATGAAGACAAATATTACCACGAACATAGCTAAAAAGAGAGTAATCATAATAAGATTGACTGAACCCGTATTGTCGTAGGGACGCTGCCAACTTGGCAAACCAACACCGTGGAGCTTGCTTTAGCCCATAAAGAGATTTTTTGAGACGACATACCTTGCCTTCGCGACCTTGGCCGAAACCCGGGGGAAGTTTCATGTAAACTTCTTCGTCTAGATCCCCGTGTAAGAAGGCGTTGTGCACATCCATCTGATGAAGGGCCCAATTTTTAATAGCTGCAACTGCTAATAAAGCACGAACCGTGACCATTTTAATAACCGGTGCAAAAGTCTCACCGTAGTCGATGCCTGCAACTTGATGATTACCAAAAATAACCAGTCGGGCTTTATATCGTTCAACAGTGCCGTCAGAGTTGTATTTAATCTTGTACACCCAACGGCAACCAAGAGCTTTCTGACCAGCCGGAAGATCAGAAAGTTCCCAAGTAGCATTATTTTCAAGAGCCGTAATCTCATCTTGCATTGCCTTACACCAATCCGGACTAGAAAGAGCAGCACGAAAAGTGGGTGGCTCAACACCCGAAGTAATAGCTGCAAGAAAAACTTGGTGGCGCAAGGAAAAATTATGAGTAGATAAATAATTGGCCAAAGCATAAGAAGTACCTGAGGAACGAGGAGAGTCGGGAGAGGAGTCGGAATCGGAGGACGTATCAGCAGTGGTACCAACAACAAAATCCTTAAGTCGAGAGGGAGGGAATTTCGGTCGCTTGCCACGACCCATGTCAGTCGTGGTCAAAGCAGAAGACGGGCCAGCAGCGACTGTACCCGCGGCATCAGGTCCACCAGCAGTACCCGCGGCATCAGGCCCAGCAGGCCCTGTCAAACCAGAACCCGTGTTACCTGACCCTGAACCCGGGCCATCGGAACCAGCAGCAGTAGCAGGAGTGTCGATACCCGAACCCGTGTCAACATCAGGGGTTTCAGGAGGAAGTGGACCAGTAGCCTCGGTTTCAGAAGTTGAAATAGTCGGAGAAGGTGTCGCATCCGGAAAATAAGGAAAACTATGCTCATAAAAATATACATCCCGACTCACAAAAATTTCCCGAGTAGCCAAATCAAGAACCTTCCAACCTTTTTTATTGTGTGGATAGCCAAGAAATAAACATTTGCGACTTCGTTTAGCAAATTTATCCCCTTTGGTATGTAAATTATGAGCAAAGCACAAGCAACCGAATATCCGAATTTGCTGATAATTCGGAGAAGACCCAAACAAGAGTTCATAGGGGGTTTTATTTTGTAACAAAGTAGAAGGAGTACGATTAATTAAATAGGCCGCAGTGAGTATACATTCACCCCAAAAATCAATTGGAAGATAGGCTTGAAACATCAAGGCACGAGCCACATTCAAAATATGTCTATGTTTTCTTTCGACACGCCCATTCTGTTGAGGGGTGCCAACACAGGAAGTGCGAAACAAAATCCCATTGGCTCGAAAAAAAACAGCCATGTTAAAGAATTCCGTCCCATTATCAGATTGAACTTGCTTTACTACCGCCGAGAATTGAGTTTTAACCATAGCAAAGAAGCTTAAAAACATATCAGTGACCTCCGTCTTATCAAGAAGTAAATAAACCCAAACAGTTCTAGAATAGTCATCCACAATGGTCAAAAAATATTTGGCACCACATGTAGACGGTGACCGATAAGGGCCCCATAAATCACAGTGAATTAACTCAAAAATTGCTGACGCTTTATTATCATTCGAATGAAAACTACTACGGCTATGTTTGGCCTCATGGCAAATATCACAAACAATGTCTGAATTGGAACGAGAATTACTAACACAAGGTAATAATTTAACTACTTTGTCGGATGGATGCCCAAGACGTCGATGCCATAACGCGGAAGAATCAGCGCTCACCCGATTTATTGTTGGTTTAACCACCGCACGCAGTAGATAAAGTCCGTCCTGTTGCTCACCGACTCCAATCCTCGTCCTCAAAAACCGGTCCTGAAGATGACAAGAAGTGTTAGTAAAGCTAATAACACAATCTGTGGCAGCCACCAATTGAGATACGGATAAGAGATTGCAAGTTAGACTAGGCACATATAAGACATTGCGCAAAACAAGAAAGTCATTTAAACGGACCGTCCCAGCTACATCAGCCGAGACAGTATGGCCATTTGGAAGTGTAACCGGATAAGGAGGGATCGGATGTGGGTCGGCCAACCACGAAGCATCGCCGGTGACGTGATGGGAGGCTCCTGTATCAATAATCCAATGAGGAGACATACCACTAAGACGATCTTGCGTCGGAATAGAAGAGGAGCTGCTGCCTCCTAGAAAATTCACACGCCCTCCTTGGGGACGAGAAGAAGACCCGCGTTTTGCTTTCATTTCTTCAAGGGTACGAGGACGGTCACCCCACCAATCAGGAAATTTTTGCGATTTTATATAACAATTGTTCACATCATGTCCAGTAGCATTGCAATAAGAGCATCGGATTTTATTACGCTCTAATCGTTCAGCATCCCTCAACGCCCTCCAATCAAGAGCAGAAGGCGCACTACCAACCGTGGCAGGGTTGTTTCGAATGGCAAAAGCCATTACCTCCGTCACCTCAGGCGTCACAGTAGGCCCAACCAGGAGACGTTCTTCTTGTAAAACAGCGTGATACACGCGACTAAGAGAAGGCAGGGGATCGAGAGCCAGTTGATGGTTTCGAAGGGGTCCGTAAAGAGATTTATCCAAACCCATTAGAAATTGATGAAGCCGCTCCGTGTCTTGCCTCGCTAGAGCCGCCTTAGTCACGCCGCAATTACAACCAACAGTAGAGCATGAAAAAGGGGGTTCATGTGAAACAAGAGCATCCCATAGAGTTTTTAAATTGCCATAATACGTAGTAACCGTCATACCTTTCGTCTGACGGCACTCGTGTAATTGAGTTTTTAAATTATGAATCTTGGCGCCATCAATGACAGCGTATTGATCAGCCAATTCGGACCACAAAGTTTGAGCATCGTCAGGGTCGGACACGCTGTCCCGGATCGAAGGATCAATCGAGTTTAGGATCCATTGAACCACGGTACAGTGCACAACCTCCCATTGCCCGAGCATAAATTCATCAGTTGGGATTTTAATCGTTCCATCGCAAAAACCGAATTTGCGTCTCGATTTCAGAGATCGACGCATTGAACGACTCCATTCATCATAATTGTCGCTTCGGAGTTTGACATGAGTAATCGATTGTCCAGGTCCCTCTTGATTGACGAGAGAGTAAGGGGAAAGAGAATCAATTTTTGGTGGAGGAGCAACATCATCGCCAGCCATGGCGGCAGAAGAGATGATCTTCGTGGTGGTGGACGGTGGTTTTTATTTTTTTAGGGTTGCGGAAAGACGAAACCTAAGCTCTGATACCATGATATAATATGTTGATTATGTCAATCATTTGTGTTGCCTTCTCATTAATCGATAAGTCTATTTATACATTGACTAGGGCCTAGCTAACACGGGCTAATAAGCCGGCCCTAATATAATCACCAGTCTGAAAGCTTACTGGTAAGTTTCCAATGACAAAAACTTACAATTATCGTCGACGATTTCAACATCAGAATAGAGAGAGTCCATAGGTGGGAAAAGAATGACATCAGATAGTTCCCAAAGGATTGTTAAAAGGATCATATACAACATGCAGTGGTCCCCACGCCAGTAAAACTTTCCGTTACAGAAAACGACCTTAATTTCATCGGGGTTTGTTGATCCATCTTCTACGGCTGCCACGAGGACAAGGAACAATGAAATTGGTCCAGCTCCAAGCAGGTGTATGTGTTTCGTCAGCAGAAGAGAGTACACGAATGATAAACACATCTGTAAACACCCAAATTTTATATTTTGGTAGATAATTATTAGATAATATGTTTATTATTTAGGGATAATTATCATCAAAGATTGTGATAATATCTTAGAATAATAGAAGATATATTTGTGTTGTCCTCTAAGCTACTAGACTACTATATAAACTTGTGTTTAGGGTTTAGAAGGAGAGCAGATGGAACAAGTCAAAAGACCTCATTCTCCTACTACCAAATTGTAGGTAAGATGGAATAAGTCACAAAAAGACTCCATCATCTCCCTACGAGATTAAGTCGATAAGACCCTCGTAGTACTATCAAAAGTCGATAAGACCCTCGTAGTACTATCAAAACCCTAGCCCTTAGGATGAAATCAAGAGATCTACGAAAGTTGTAACCTTCAATCTTTCAGTTATAAAATAAAATCTTGTTTCCCATATTAATATTTTGGTATTAAATTTTATGGTTTACAACATCGGCCTGCTTTTGATAGTCGACAGATACGACAGTGAAGTTAATGAGGTTCGGGTTAAAATCAGGATTGTGGTGAATGATGTCTGAATAAGAAGAAACATCAGCCCAAATTCGAGTACGGGGAGATTGCAAATAGTAGCAAGCGAATCCAAGAGAACCGCGAGCAGTGAGGGAAGGTAGTTCAATCCAGTGCTTGGTGACGGGGTTACACACATAATATCGATAGTAGGAAAGATTGCGATAATATGGGATGGCAGTTGGCAGAGGTGTGGTCACGGAAAATGCCCTCGAGTAAGACTAAACCACCATAATTGGCCTTCAAGTGGATGTCAACCAACACCCTCTCGACGAACATTGGCCTTCAAGTGGATGTCAACCAACACCCTCTCGACCACCATAATTGGCTTAAATGGACCCACATGAGAAACATAACCAATAGGAAATAAAAGAGTTTATTTAGTGGGTCAACTCAAACTTGTAAATTGTATAAACCATCGGAGGAAATTGTAGTTTGAAATGGTTATAACTTAAAAAAGTGATGTGTCAAAGGTAAGCTAGCTTACCATTGGTGATGCTCTAAGGGATTGCCGGAGAACACTGGGTTTAATTGACACGGGTAGAAAACCAATGCAACACACAATACTTTTGAAACTCTATGGGTCACTCAATATCGCGAAATATGTTCCAACTTCCAAGCCTTGCTTCGCCCTTTGATGTTGATACGTCTACGAGTTGTTGTCGAAGGCATAAAGACGATATGTTGTGGTATGATTAACCCATCGTTTGTTGCCTTGTTCATTCCCCGGCAGTAGGAAGACATTGTTATGTTGTACTGAAAAGTCAAGTGTTTGTATTTCAATATCTAATCTGTGTATTGCTATACTCCGTATATCAAATTTGCAATAATAATCTGTTTTAATTATTTGTTTACCTTATTTTTGTAATTGTGATTAATTGAAAAAAAAACTGACAATAGGTAATTAGATGATTAAATTACTCATTGAGAAACCTTAATATAGAACAGGTGAACAAATGACCGGACAAAGGGAACGTACGAGACGGCTGGGATTGACGGCGGTCATTTATCTCCCTCTACTTTCGTCACAAAGACTAAGGAAATGGAATATGATCGTTTATGGGTAAATTATATTGGATTATAACTGGAAAATATTGCAATTATTATATGATTAAATTACAAATTAGGAGCAATTAGAGATATACTACATGATACCCCTTATTCTTACATATTCTACCTGGTACCCTCTTTTTGAGCTAAAAAACTTTTACATATTCTTGGCTATGAACTCAAAAAACAACAAATCTTTTTGTTCAAACTAAACTTCTTGTAAAGACAATCCATTTGAAAAAAAATTTACTTTACGAACTCGTAGCCACGAGATATAGTCGGTCAAAGTTTATTTAGTTAAAAACTTTTGACCGACCATAACTCTTGCAACGCGTTCACTAAGGAACAGTGATCTCGTATCAATCAATTCCTATTTTCCAAATCGAAGATTTCAAGAAAACAATCAATTTTTTTAAAAAAAAGTCTATCTCATTCCGAATTCATAACCATGAATTATACGACGTCAATATTTTTTTGAAGAAAAGACGGAGGCACGTGATATTATCACTGGCATATAATTTCCTAATTTCCAATAGTATTATTACTTAAAAGTAACAATTTCCTAATTCCTAATTGGTAACAGAGTGTAATTTGTGTTATTATAAAACCTTCTTCGTTAGCTAAGAAGAGATTACCATAATTTCCTACGTAGACATAATAATGGATAGATGACTAGCTAAGAGAAGGAGATTATGTATAAGCAGATTGATAATTGTTGCGACGACAAAAAATCGATATCAAATTCATCAAGCATTAGTAATCTGACTGATGATCTATTACTTCAAATCCTCATACGATGTCCTGCTAAGTTCCTTCATCGTTGCAAGTCCGTCTCCAAGCATTGGCATTCTGTTATTTATTCTCCTTATTTTGCGCTCCTTTATTCGTCGTGTACTTAATGACAACAATAATACCATTAATAACAACATGCTACTCTTCACAATTGAGCGTCCCTTACGCGGAGTTAATGGACTAACCACAATTAGACAAGTTTACGTCTTGCCAAAGGATTCCGCTTCATTACCCTTAAACATTGATTTCATTCCGTCTCTCTGCCCAGAGAACTATTGCTATGATTTTACTCCTGGTGTTGTCGAGAAGGTGTTGGTCGACATTCACTTCAAGGCCACTTACGGTGGTTTAGTCTTACTCGAGGGCATCTTCCATGATCCCTCTTTTGCAGCCCAATATATATACTATAACAATGTCTCCTATTATCGATATTATGTTTGTAACCCCGTCACCAAGCACTGGTTGGAACTACCCTCTCTCTCAACCTGCGATTCAGTTGGCTTCGCTTGCTACTATTTACGCTCTCCCGGCTCTCGAATTTGGGCTGACGTCGCTTCCTATTCTGAGACCGTTGATAAAAGTCCTGATTTTAACCCGAACCTGATTGACTTCACTGTCATATCCGTCTACTTTAATCAGCATGCTAATTTGTTCAATATTCGTGTCTTCTCTTCTGCTGACGATAAACCTGGTTGGGCCTTGTTCCGTGTTCCTTGTCCTCCTGGCCGTAGATGGAGCAGCAAACCCGATGCAATTAATAAGGTCGTCTTCTTTAACGGAAAGTTTCACTGGTGTGTTGACGACTGCATTGCTGTATATGACCTTTTCAACAACCCTCAGGAACTATGTGATGTCATTCCTTTGCCACCTTTGGATTCTCTCGATTCTGAGGTCGACGATGATTGTACCTTTTCATTGGAAACGTTCCAAGGCCGCCTCAGATTCGTGATTTCGGTTACATCTCCAAGTTTTTTGTTTTGGAACTTGTCGATTATGTTAATAAGTCGTGGGTTATAAAATTCGATGTTGATTCTAGTGTAGACGATGATCACTATAATCTAATAAACGGTACTGTTATTGGTGACAGGATTTACAAGCTAGATTACCCTTCCTAACAACAAGTACAGTGCCTCTGATTCGCAGTTTTTTGAACGGCAGATTCTCGAACCATTCTTGCCTAGCCCATGGCCGACTCCTTTTCCAATCCGCAAGCATAAATAAGTTGGTTTCAGACTTCAGTCACTTTCCTCGCAGGTCGACTGCCCATAGTAATTGAAGTAATGCTCAATGTAAAAGTGATCTGACGTAAATGTTTTAGTTTTACAAGATGCCTACAGATTTTGTGGCTTATGCCATTTTCTTTCGAAATTTTTTGTTAACATTTGTTGGTGATTTCGGTGACAGTAAAATAGTTGTTGGAAAAGTTCAAGTTACAGCTTTCCAGAGACTAAGGCCCTGTTCTTTTGGACTTAAACTCAGCCCCTTTAAGTTCAGTTCAGTTCCTATAAGTTCAGTTCAGCTCCTATAAGTTCAGTTCAGTTCAGTTAAGCTCTTATAAGTTCAGTTCAGAAAAATTCAATTCTTACAAATTAAGTTCAGAAAAGTTATACGGAATATATTATTTATGAAAACCGATATAAAAAAATTTGACATTAATTAGTGGAATGACATTTGGTCATTTGAAAAAAAGGTGGGTGTTAAAAAATATGCCCCGAATGTCACAAAAATATCAAATGTCTATTATTGTTTTATACATTCACACTCCATAATTTTATAAGGATGCATACTCTTGGAATACCTATTATACAACATGACGTGAATATTCAAGGAACAGTAGATTTGGGCATGTTTGATGATAAGCGGAAAAAAAACCATGTTAAAGGTACGAAACAAGATAGTAAAAAACATTTGGCGAGGGAATAAATTCGTTGTTACGAGTGATAGTGAAGATAAAGAAGAAAGTGATGAGGAAGATGATGATATGGAAATAGATGGTTAGAAAACGATGTAATATGTGATTTATTTTTTTTATCGTAATGTAAACGTAGTAATCTATTTGAACAAACCAATGTACATAAATCGGAATTATGTTATTATCTTACCTTATGTTTTAGAGTATACTTTTTTTTATGACAGTCCTTTCCAAAAAATAAAGATACAGATAAAGATGATGTAAACGTAGAAATCTATTTGAACAAACCAATGTATATAAATTGGAATTATGTTATTATCTTACCTTATGTTATAAAGTTCAGTTTAGTAAACTTTAGATTCTATAAATTCTATTCAATTAATTAAAATTAAGTTCAAAAAAGTTCAGATCCTATAAGTTTAGTTCAGTTCAGTTCAGCTTCTATAAGTTCAGTTCAGCTCTTATAAGTTCAGTTCAGTTCAGCTCCTATAAGTTCAGTTTAGTTCAGCTCCTATAAGTTCAGTTCAGTTCAGTTCAGCTCCAATAAGTTCAGTTCAGCTCCTATAAGTTCAGTTCAGCTCCTATAAGTTCAGTTCAGTTCAGTTCAGCTCTGACTCAGCCCAAAAGAACAGGGCCTAACATCAACAATATTACTTCAATTCAATGCCTATGCCTTCATCTGCTCCATGGGTCTCGGGATAGCGGTTTGATACACTTAGCTTTACTCTTATATTAACTACATATAACAGATCATCTCGAATGAGTCATAGTGATTCAAGTTGAAAATTACGTCCAGTTACTACAATTCAACAGTAGAAAGAAGCGCATTCACTTAATTAGATATCAATATACCCTACTACGACATAAATCACATAATGAATACATGACATCCATCCCATTATTAATAGAATCGAGAATTTGCAACATGAAATCAATTTTTACGTCTAAGATCTAATAAAAGTACACTTAAGATTTAGTTAATAATCCAAAGGAATTCCAATTTCTCCGAAATGGACGGATTGCTACTTTAACTACTAGTACTATGGAATTGTATGATCAATTACACGAGTTTTGGAATTCTTGTGAAATACTCCGTAAAAAATAATGGGACATACTAATATATACTCCTACTATCTACATATCGAACGTTCCTATTATCGACTCACGCAAATTCAATACAAGCATGCGGTTTTGATACTCAAATTGAAAGTCTCGATAAATATGCAGAGAAAAATGGGAAGTCTACAAGTGTTTATAAATTAAATTCAAGCCAGTCTTACAAAGCACACACATGAAAGAAGTCCATTCTACAGAGTCAATAGAAGCCGGTTTCAGTTTTTCACTTCCCTGGGCTTCCATTAAAACTGGAGAACGGTAAGTATGTACGAAATCATCAACATGCTCAATGTTTAAGCATTTCGACATAAAAAGATAAGTTTGGATCGACAAAATGAGGTCGACTAGTAATAGGTTCCTTCTGGAGGTTGCACAAGTTTGCGGTTGTGGGAAGAAGCCATTTCTTTCCTGAGGTGGGTCAAAATGTCCTCCATGGTGAAATTCCTCTGCCAGTTTGCTAGCATCCCGAACTTCTTTGGTTCAACCTGCCAACACCCCGTATAAAAAGTCAAAACCTTCTAAAGAGGAAAAATGCATACAAGATATACAGTGATATAATAAAACAACAGCTACTCCACATTTCGCACAGAATAGAATAAGCCACAGCTAAATTTATCAAGCTTACAAATTCAAATAGGAGTAAGACACTTAGAGAAATCGTTCTGGTGGATTACTAACATGGACACAAAATCTCAAGTGTCTAAAGTTCACATGTTTTTTAGATGATACTCTAGTTAATCAAGTAAAACCACGACGAAGACAGAGAATTGCAACTCTGAATTTTTCCGCCAACCATTAAGCTAAACAAGAAGATCAATAATTTCATCAACGGCATAATCAAGATCTCAGCATGGGCTCCTTGTTTGGATGGGGGAAATGAAGGGAAGGAAAAAGATTAAATAGGGAGGGAGGGAACCAAAAATATCTTATTTGGTGATAAAACAATGCTCCCAAAACTTGTTCTTTACGATCATTTCTAGATTAGTAGTTAGGAGCGCAAATGCAAGTAGGGTTTGAGTCGGTTATTTTAAAAAATAACCCCTCCCATTAACTACCCTCATTACCTATTTATTCAATCTCCATCTCAGCCAATCATGAACCATCACATTGCCCCGCCTCTACCACAGCTCGAGTGTGCATCACCAGATATTCACCCCACCCCAAACGAACAAAAACAGATCCCTCAGCCCCCAAACCCCTCAAAACACCGTCCCTTGCACATGAAATCAGACCCCCCCACCTCTCCAAACCTACTATAGTAATAACGGTAAATAGGGGTTCAAGGTCGGAATAGGGATTTAGATATTGAGGAAGTAGGTTTGGGGTGTGGGTTAGATTTCGGGTGTTGGGAAGGGTATTAAGAGAGGTGTTGGTCATTTTTTTATGGCTGGGAAGAGGGTTTCGGTGGTGAGATTGAGTGTGTTTGCTGTTTCGGGCTAGGATGGGTGGGAAAAGGTGGTGGGGATTGATGGCTGGTAGAAGAAAACAGGGTAGTAAGAGCGGAAATGTATTCTCTTTGAAACATAACCAGAAAGGAATAGTGGAGACAAATTGAATACGTAAATTATCCAACCAATGGAGTAAATGGGTGAGGGTACAGAAAGGAAGAGAGGGTATAAGGAGGGAGGATAAGGGGGACGCGGGGGGGGGGGAGGGGGGGGGGGGAAACTTCATAACAGAGAGATTTGAAGGAAAACTTTCTTAGCTCTTTTCAAAGTCCCATCATCTACATAAATTATCTACCCTCTCATTCCCTTCCAGAGTTCAAGTCCCTCATTGTTATCTAAACGAGGAACTCTTTTTCCGAATCCCCCCCCCCCCCC
>JAIUZE010021319.1:0-13537 GCA_022085475.1 Heliosperma pusillum | reverse complement strand
CTGATAGCTTCTGTGTCACTGACTTGGGCCCTTTGATACCAAGCCGGGGGCATGGCTGCCTAATTGCTTCCACTTTGGGAATGGAGCCAGCTTAAGTACTAACCATCTCTGCTTAGGGGGTCGCCTAGTAGAGTTTCTCATGTACTGTTTAGTAATGAGACAGGGAATGGGTTAGCTGTTGTCGCTAGGTCTGATCAGTCTAGGGCTAGGATGTTTCCCTACCTTGTGGTATAGACTCGAGTTACAGAAGTCGACTATTGACTGTGCTAAGAACTTGTGCCTGTTTCTAGACGTATTGGTCTTTCATGTTTGTATGATTCTATGATTTTTATAAGGTGAGATGCAAGCCGGCTAAGATTGATAGGTGTTTGGATTATTAACCGATTGTTAACTATTCACATTATTAGACGTGTTGATTAGGGTTTGAGTGTATCATGGCCATGTTACAAGATGGATAACCTCTGAGCTAGCATACCAGCTTCCCTACCTCTTGTTATATTTTATTATCGGTTTCACATGATAGCTTTCATATGATAGGTTATATGTTAGTTAATTGTTTCATAACATGAAAAGCATATCATATATGTTTAAGTTTGTATTTTCCATATACATTGCTTTTATGTTATTCATGTTTTATTAAACTCGACATTTCGTGGCTGGGAGAACTCGGAGTTACTCCCCACTGACTGTGGCTTCCGTGTTTATATTTAATGCGGTTGGCAGGTTTGTGATGCATACTTGGGTACATTGACGAGCTAGCGAGCGAAGTATTACCTTGGACCTATATTCGGTTCTTAGGATTGTATATACTATACACTCTTTATTTCTGTATTTATACGGGAGATATGTCTCCCGTTTCAGATATTTTTATGTATAATATTATTTCCTTTTTGTTATGAACCTTTTTCTTTAAGACACCTTTGTTATGATGAATATATTTAATAGTAGGTTCCGGTTTTAAAATTTACCGATTTTCACTAAAGTGAACCTATTAGAAACGTATTCTCATCTTTTATTTATTTAAATTACTTGTTTATCTTTCCGCAAATTTGAGGGTGTCACATAAGCTCAGATCCTTCAGGGTACCCGTCAGGTTTGCATGACCGACCAATTTGACCACTACACAATCAATTAATTAATCAATCAATTTTGATCCTCTAAGAAGGCACTTTCTGTACACATTCGAGTCGAGCTATCGCTAAAACGTTAACTTAGTTAATCTCGTTCGTCAACTTGTATGTATGAGGGTGTAAATCCCATATTTTATTTTTATTTATTATTCGTTGAATTAATGTTAGAAAAAAATTCAAAGCCGATTTTAATCAAAATCTTTTTATAAAACCTTTTTAGTAGTGATCATGACGTCGGGAAGAATCGCAGCAGCAGCCGCACCTTCTGGAAGGATCGCAACATCTACTGTGCCTCTTCCAGGGGCTGGCCTGCTACTGCTATTCTTCTTCTTCCTCCGGTTTTTGTAAACGCGTTCGTACTTTATTTTCTTTGTTTATAACTGTAAATCGTATTTATCTTTCATATAAAACGTTTTGTTCTTGACTTAGATTCCTAATAATTCGATATTAGCGAGTTTTCGTCTTTGAATCAAATTTGGGTTTTAGAAGTTTTATTCGTTCATATCAAATCTCTGGATTCATTGTTGATACAAATTGTATAGTAATTAATATGTTAAATCTTTTCTACTAGAGTCATAGGCCAATAATCCATCGTAAATATACAAAACAACATTAACTGCTCGTGATTCCGACTTAACAGTTAGAATTCAAGTCAAGAAGAGACGCAACCAGCCATGGGCCTCTTTCAGTGAACACATCTGTTGATGTGCCTGTTCTGGGTTGACTTCTCTGAACTTCTGTTTTCGCCTTGACGTATATTTAATTACGTAATTAATTAACTATTACTCGTATTATCGCTCCTAATCTGGCTTTTAGTTTTTCGAACCTTTTCTTTTCTATAAATATCCGTTTTGAGTATATTTCTGACGTAGATCCCGTAATCCATTGTAATCTTATTTAATAATTTTATTGTATGATTTCTTTGTCTTTTGTATGAAATTTATTTTAAATCCCAAATTCGACGTAATTGAGTGCTAATTACATGTTCATGACATAGTCTAATTCACATGTTAGAATTAAAACGTTGGATGTTACATTGCATGCATACAATTGATAACATATAAAATACGAACGATTTCCCTAATCATTAGTAGATGCCGCCATCGAGGCGGGCGGGATTAGGTGTTCGAATAAATAGTTTTCTAATACGTACCCTCACCCCTTACTCCAGATCTCTGGGAACATCCGTGTTCATTGGCATCCACGAGAGTCATTCTAGACATAGAATGCTAAGGGTAACGAGTTCTTAGTGTTCATGTCATTACTTTGTGTCTTGACATGGCATTAAGTATTTGAACAATTCCAATTTTTCAGAAACATTGGTGGCGACTCCACAAATGCGTATTTTTACGCTTGTCCATCCAAGTACGCCCCTCCGTGGTTTCTCGTGTACCGCAGTTCGACAAGGATCACCAATATGTGTATCACACCGGTGTATTTCATAGTTCTTGATATGGCGGAGGATTCTGAAATCCCTATCATTATTCGGAGCCCGTTCTTGCACACTGCCGGCGCGGTAATTGATGTGAAACCTGGGAAGTTAACTCTTGAGGTGGGGGATGAAAAGATCACATTCAACTTGCAAAGTGCTATGAAGTCTCCAAGTCTTTGAGAATCATGTTACATGATTGACATTATCGATGCTTTCGTTGAAGAAGTTACACTTAGCTTCTTGATGAAAGACCCTTTGGAGGCAATCGTGACCTCAAAATCACGGTATGTCATAGGAGATTTACATGGGTTTGAATTTGAATTACTTGAAGCAACTCTGGAAGAAAGGGTGATGAAGAGTGGTTTTGTCGTCAATTCATACATAAAAAATAAACCCGTTATAAGTAGTATATAGGGGTCGAATCCACGAGGATGGAGGGGTCAACTACAAGTTTGATAACGTCTTATTTTAGCCTAACAAGAGTTGAATGAGAAGATTAACTACGAACTAATAAATGCGACAAATTGCTAGAATGATATGGTTAAAAAAACAATTTATGAAAAACTAAGGTAAAGGGTTCACCTTAGGAGGATCAATGGGTTAGTCAAGTAATTAGCAAGTGGGTAATAAGTTTGAGTAGAATTAATTGCTAATGTTTCAACAATTAATAATCTTCAACAAAGCTATCGCATTTGTCTCAAATTACTCATATAAACACTAGTCTAATCATCTCTACCACCGTCGCTTAAGATATAATCAAACAATACTCGATAAAGTGTGTAACTTTTGTTTACACAATTCATCGAACACCTAGTGTGAATATGGGTAATACTCTAATTATCACCACTAGTCTACTAATTACTCAACCAATTCTCCCACATAATCCTCCTTTAGGCTCCCCCAAAACCCTAGAGGGAGACTACTCACTCATGTTGAGGGAAAACGAACAACTAAACAATAAGGATAAGGAAGTGAACATCATACTTTGGAAATGAATAATTCTAACAATCAAATGATAAATAATTAACTTGAAATGAAATAAATTGCATAAACACCTAAACGATGATGAATTTGTACCAACAATACTTGTATTAATGAAATAGGGGAATGTCTTCACCCAAAATCTTCAATACAAACCCGAAACTATGATAGTTTACTAACAGAGACTAGATCTAGTAACTTGAATTGAGAAACTAAACTTAATTAAGGAACGATTAAGAGATTAATTAGTGACTATTAAAGATTATAAATATTCTAGGGTTTTGTGCTAAGAGTTGATAAAAAGCTCCTACAAAAATTAGGGAGATGGTATATATAGGTATCTCAAAATTAAGAAAGAAAATAGAAGAACAAAGTGGAAATGCGGGCTTGTGTTCCTGGCCGGGTACCCGGCCGCCAGCCCTCTGACCGGCCTGGAGCACATCAGACTCTTCCTTCGCTTTTTCTCCAAAAACATTCTAAGTATCGAATCTTGAATGTTTTTGGATCCAACAAATACCTTCTCATGATAAACTTGGATCCAAAAGCAACTTATTCAACCCTTTATTTCACCATACTAATTCTCTATTTTATTTTGTTTTCCATTTCATTTTCCTCTTTTGAATTTGATTTTTTGTTTCTCTTTTCTATATTCTTTTCCATTTCCAACTCCTAAACCACTTCATTAACAATATCTAAACTCCTCGAGATTTCCAACGAAATTAAATCAACAAAATGCCTTCCAATCAATTAATCCACCCAAATTCATCGATCCAAACAATCTACATGACTTGCTACTCTTGGTGAGATGTTTTTGGGATGTAGATGTTTGATAGCTAAACAAAAGACATGGCTAAGGCTCAAATTGGGTTACAAAAAAGGGAAATCGATGCGGGGGCATACGATAAAGCATAGTTGGCTATGTGAGGCTATTTATTTGAACAAATTAACTCAAAACATTACACATCAACATTTCTTTAACAAACCATGTCAAGAGCACTACACTTAAGCGTAAAAGATGTAACATGCCACGTAAGGAGCTACTCTCAATCCTATGCGGGACCGATATGATGAGCCGGTCACTAGAGGCTCTAACCTCGCATTTTAGTAGACAATATCAGATTTGGTAGGGTCTAGGGCTCAAAATGGCCTCACAAGGTAGTCCAACCTCGGTCGCTAAGCTAGACTTCCCGGTTTTGCAAGCAAAACCTACTAACAAGTGATGTAAATGAGGCACAAGCCGTCAAAAGAGGGTTGGCAAAGGGGTTCGACATTAATATCATTGTCGACATGACTCCTTCATCTAAGCTCGAAGACTATATTTACAAAACAATGCAAATGCATGCGTGCTCTAGACATGTATGTACAATCTAAGTGAAATGCAAATGAACGAATTATATACAAGTTTTACACTAAATGCAAGTTAATTACTAATCCTAGCAGCGAACAACACCACGTCATCAACCAATCCGGCTCCCAAAGGGAGCACCAAAGCATAGAATCCCGTTCTCCTTCTACACTATATATACAAGAAAAAGAAAAAGGGTTAGAGAAGATATCACCTAGCGCGTCTTTTCTAATGCTCAATGTGAGTTGCCTATCAAAGTAGTTAGTGCAAAACAAATATATACAAACTAATCTAAACATATTATTTGGAAAATTTTCAAATTTTCAAATTTTTTCGATTTTTAGGCATTTTTCGATTTTTTCAAATATCAACGATATATACAAAAGAAATGAAACCCTCCCCACACTTAAGTCTTACTCGTCCTCGAGTAAGTAACTCAATTATGAAAAGGGGGCAAAAGGAAAAATAAAACAAGTTTTTGGCGTTTTTATTTTTTGGGAATTTACACCCCACACTTAAGTATTTACATGGTGTGAGGGGTGAATTCAAAACAAATAACATATTTTTGGTATTTTGGAAAGTTTTCTATTTTTTTTTTTTTTGTGTTTTTTCGAATAAAATGCAAAAGCATGATTCTAGACTAAATGCTCAAAAGAAATAAATGCAAACTACACTATATGGATGCAAGACTTAACATGTGACGATATTTTACAAAATTAAATTCTAATGCAAGCCTAAATGAAGGCAACTAAATGGATAACTAATCTAGAATATATTACTAGTATCTAAATGCATACAAAAATATAAACATGATGAAGATTTGGATTCAAGGGATCATAGTCATGGGTGTCCTTGATGTCCCGTCTCATAGGAGAACCCACTAAAATCGGTGGGTGTAGCATCAATATAGCCGTTCCCAGCCGCCGCATAAGACTCATCTACACCCCCGGCTCCCCAACCTGAGCCGGTACCATCCAAGATCTCAAACCTAGGCCCCATTCTATCAAATCACTCGGCATTTTGGGCGGCCGTCTCGGGATCCACCTCGTCATCATCAACATCCGATTGAGAAAAGACAGGCGAAGAGTAGTAATCATGATGGACATTAAAGTTCCCAAACACTCTCGAGCCGTGATCATACCCACCCTCGGGCCACATGAAATAAGATGGATGTGGGCTAGAGGCCTCCCTATACCCCTCCCTACACAAATTATCATAGGAAGGGTATTGGCCAAGTGCCAAGTCATAGTACATCCGATCCATCTTTTGGGACAAGATCGCTGTCTCCCTAACTTCCTCCTCTCTCTCCTTAGCCGCCGTCTCGGAGGCGAAAGTCATATCGGCCATGAATTTAATAAAGGGCGGATCTAATGGTGGGTAGCTAGGAGTGGTAAAAGAGGATGTCTCGGGTTTGGAAGAATGCGGAAGATGGAAAAAGGAGGGGTTCACATAAGGCAAAGCGGTAGGAGTTGGGCCTTGTTGTTCTCGCCTTTAAGTGGTGACGGGGAGAGTCGGATCTCGCCTTAAAGCGGTGATGGGAGCTAATGGGTCTTGGGGTTCTCTTCAAGTGGGTCTTGAGGGTTCTCTTCCTCTAAGGGGAGGAGATAATGCTCACTATCGGGTACAACCTTCATAGCCTCACTGTTTAGGAGTGGAATTGAGTTGCTCCCTCGAACCCGCCAATATAATTTCCCGTCTTCAACCCGCCTCACGACCCACTCAAATTTTTTTGTTATGTACTCCTCCGTCAATAAAGAACTCCCCTTCAAACACTTTAATTTCCTCTAATCAAAAGCATTCTTGCAAAGCGCATTGGCAATTTTTGTGACAATTCCCCCAATGTGAATCCCGGTTGGGCTAAAAGGATCATTTGAAAATTTTTAGAAATGAAGAGCAACGTGGTGGCCAATGTTTACCCCAAACTTATTTGGCTTTTGAAACAAGTAAGCCGCTAAAATTGAAAGCTCATCGGACCGAAAGTTATGGCATTCTTACCGCCCAAAGAAGGTCCACCCCATGTATCTATGCCAAATTCGAATAGGAGCATTGTGGCAAGCATTTGCTGGTTTCTTAGCCCCTTTCTCAAATCCCATCCCCGCAATCGCGGTCCATACATCATTCAAGTTAAAATCACCCGGGACCTTGTAGGTTTTGTGAAACTTGACACCCAAAATCTTACAAAACTTCTCCAAAGGGATGGTAAAAGCAACATTAACAAGGGGGAAAGTAACTAACTTGACCATGCCCGTATTACTGTCCTTTTCATGACTAAATGAACTCAAAAATTCCCATGTAAGACGGGGATAAGTGCGAAATTGCTGCCCGTAAAGCTCTTCCATCCTTAAACCTGTAAAGAGTTCTAAGGTCACGGTATCAAGGTCAAAATTTCTCATAGAATGTCTACAAATAAATCGAGAATGGGGAAGGTGACGGTTTTTAAAACATTGGAACTTACCTCTAGCCACCTCGCTATTGAAGACAACATCCAAAAAATCTTCATCCGGACCCATTCCTTCAATCACTAGTTGAAGTCTTGCTTCTAATTCCGCCTCAAGTTAAGCCCTAGTCCTCTTTTTGGGTTGTTGTTGAGACATGGTAAATTTGAGCAAAAATCAATTCAAATTGGGAAAAGAATTTGAGGGTTTTGATTTGGGGAAAGATTTTGTGGAGTGAAAAAGGGTTGAAAGTGAGGTTTAATGAAGATTTAGAGGAGTTTGTGGTGAGTTTGGGGAAGTTTTTGTGGGGTTTATTGAAGGAAGAAGGAGAAAGAAAGAAGAAAAATCAAAGAAGAAGAAGAGTGAAAGAAGAAAGTGAAAGTTCATAGACCCTAATTAGACTCCTCTAATTAGTTACTAAATTACTTGTTAATTTAGTGTTTAATAAAGATCTATGTAACATGCATGCAAATTAAAATGCATAATAAAAAGTAAGAAGAAATTTCCTTACATTGGGAAATTTCGGTTTATATGGGCACAATAAGAAACACCTTTCTTGTTGATCTTGTGCTAGAAAGAAAAAGATGATCCTCCTTGTAATCTTCAAAGTAGAAGGCCTCCTTTAAGAAGCACCCAAGAGAAAACCCAAACTAATCACTTAGTTTTTGACTAGAAAACACAAGTGATATGATGGACTAATATTAGATTTTATTACTACTCTAGTAATAGGAAATATTAGTATTTGAGAGGTTTTTAGAGAGATGAGGATTTTAGTGAGATAAGCACAAAAATAAGAATGAACAAGCAAGCAAAATGAACAACAAAGTTGTCCTTTTAAGGACACTATGGTCCGGCCATCATGGCCTATGTGGCCTCTTATTTTTGCTTAAAATAATCCCATGCAAATTGGTTGAGTGTAGATGTGAGTAAGGTTATGATCATGTGTCATAAACATGACATGATAACAAGATGTAGTGTAATACAAGAAACAACAATCATCATGTTGTACACTACCAATTTTCGGCACCCACTAGTGTCATGTGGTCCATTTTGATTTTTGATATTTGTCCCACAAATACTTATAATCATATGATTAATTATCTTGTATAATTAAGAGTTAATTTGATCATATAACATTTATATGACTCAAATTAATAAATAATATACACTTAACTTTTAAGTGATATTTTATCATTATATCAATATATAATGGGTCCCACAATGCCTAGTTAGTTTATTTTACAACTCCTTGTAAATATAATTAACTAATCACCTCTACCTCAAATTATATGCATAACCTCAACTAATTTAATGAGTTAACTATTAATCATTAAATTAAATCTTATTTAATCGTATTAAAATAAGACGTAAAATTTATTCAGTCAATTATCGTATAATTGACTAATAAACTTATCCGGAATGAGTTCGTAACTCAATTTCCAATAATTAACTCTCGTAACTAAACATATATCAAATATATATATAAAGTACTAATTAATATGTATCGTATACAAATAATTAGATTTCTGTTTGGGTCTCATCCTATAGGTGTGACCGAAAGGGGTCAGTTGATTACCGCCGTCATACGAAAATAACGTCTAACTCTAGTCAGCTGACCGTTATCGATTTACGTTAATCAACTGACGTGGAGTATCAAAATACTAGTCATCCCACTAATATTCCAAAATGAGATTTATAATATAAATGCACTATTGTGGAGGACACTTGCTCCAACAATCTCCCACTTGTCCGATACAAGTTGTGCATGTAGCCACACTATTGCGGAGGACTCCTACTCCCACAATATCTCCCACTTGTCTCGACAAGTTGTGTGCTACCAATTCTCTTGTCACTTTAGCGTCACATCCTCCCACTCATCGCAAGGTGTCTTTCAGGTCGCACTTGCGATTGGAAAAATAAATTGAGTGGTTTTCTCGATCTGGAGAGTAACTGTCTGACCGGAAAATCTACCATAGATCTCTTCCGAGCGTGGCCACGCATTTCCAGTCACTACTCCTCGAGTGGCCCGAAGATGTTAATACCCAACGTGGGTGGACAATTCCTGTTGACCCAACTTACACTGTATAATGCAAATCACCATGACCCAGTAGATGCCCATCGGCCTCCTTTCACGGCACGACCTAGGACAAAAACCAAAGTCAATCGGAAAATACACCGACTCAGGTAAATGGTCGCCAGTCTAAAGAATCGACTCATAGGAATATAATAGAAATCCCCGCCACGACCAGGCTTCAACAATTTTGATAAGGGACTCTATCATGGTCACTGTCCGACAGAGTGTCTCTATAGTCTGTCTATGTAAACGATCAGTCATCTCCATGACTCCATGGTGCTGAACCAACCATCGATCGACTTACAATCTAGTCATTGCGAGACGTCACCTTATGCAAATGACTAGGGACAATTACTAAGTTCATCATGTTCACTTGAATTGAGTTCAACCTTTCTTATAACCAATTCGGACAAAACAAAGTAATAAATTTAGTCAATACTAAATAAAAGAGTTCATATAAAACTCGAACAATGAATGCAATTATCATATATGTAAACATTGATACAACATTCAATTATTACATATCACATAATCTAGAGGAATTCAGGAACTCGTCTTAATCCCATCGAGACGACATGACTGTCATGTTTAGCCTTTGTAAGAGGCTTGGTTAGAGGATCAGCGATGTTATCGTCTGTCCCAACCTTACATACATCTATTTCCTTCCTCTCCACGTAATCTCTAATTACATGGTATTTCCTAAGTACATGTTTAGACTTGTTACTAGACTTGGGCTCCTTTGCTTGAAAAATAGCCCCACTGTTATCACAATACATCGTGATGGGATTTGTGGCAGTAGGGACTACTCCTAGTCCTTCCAAGAACTGCCGAATCCACACATCTTCCTTTGCAGCCTCTGATGCCGCGAGGTACTCAGCTTCTGTTGTAGAATCCGCAGTCACGCTTTGCTTGAAGCTTTTCCAGCAAACGGCTCCTCCATTCAACATAAAGACATAGCCGGATTGGGATTTTAAATCATCCCTATCAGTTTGGAAACTAGTGTCCGTGTAACCCTTTACACGCAACTCAGTCTCTCCTCCAAACACCAAGAACGAATCTTTAGTCCTTCGTAAGTACTTAAGGATGTTCTTTACGGCTATCCAGTGACTCTCACCTGGATTGGCTTGATAATGACTCGTCATGCTCAAAGCATAGGCGACGTCGGGGCGAGTGCACATCATAGCATACATGATTGACCCAACTGCTGAAGCATAAGGGATCAACTTCATGTGTTCAATCTCCTCGGTGACGGTAGGACTATGGGATTTACTCAGAGTGATACCATGACCTATTGGAAGAAAGCCTCTCTTAGAGTCTTTCATTTTGAACCGATCAAGAATCTTATCTATATAAGCTTCTTGACTTAATGATAATATCCTCTTGGATCTATCTCTATAGATCCGAATACCCAAAAGGCGTTGTGCCTCTCCCAAATCCTTCATCTGGAAATGTTTCCCAAGCCACTCCTTGGTAGAAGTAAGCATTGGTATATCATTCCCAATGAGAAGTATGTCATCCACATACAAGATAAGGAAAGTAACTTTGCTCCCACTAAACTTCATGTATAAACATGGTTCCTCGACACTTCGAGTGAATCCATTTTGTTTAATTACATGATCGAAGCGATGATTCCAACTCCTTGATGCTTGCTTAAGACCATAAATGGATCTCTTAAGTTTGCATACCTTCTTAGGGTTGGATTTATCCTCAAAACCTTCAGGTTGTGTCATGTACACTTCCTCTTCTAGAATCCCATTCAAGAAGGCGTTTTTGACATCCATTTGCCAAATTTCATAGTTATAAAATGCGGCAACCGCTAAGAGAATCCTAATGGATCGAAGCATAGCGACTGGGGCAAAAGTTTCGTCATAGTGTAAACCATGAACTTGAGTGAAGCCTTTTGCCACAAATCTAGCTTTGTAGATATAATTATGTCCATCTATGCCATTCTTGATCTTGTAGATCCAATTGCACTGAAGAGGTCGCACCTTCTCAGGTAAGTCTACCAAGTCCCATACTTGATTTTCGTACATAGAATCCATTTCGGATTTAATGGCCTTTAGCCAATGCTTGGAGTCCGGACTAGAAACGGCCGACTTGTAGGTTGTGGGTTCATTACTTTCAAAAAGTAATAAATCACCATCTCCCTCGATACATCCGAGGTAACGATCAGGTTGATAACTAATTCTACCTGACCTTCTAGGGACAATAACCGTTTCAGACGAGGAGGGACCGTTTTCCTCCACTTCATTTTCGGTTTGTGGCTCTCGAACTTCGTCAAGTTCGAATTTTCTCCCACTCTGCCTTTTAGAAACGAAATCGCTTTCTAGAAAGACAGCATCACGAGACACAAACACTTTGTCCTCATGACGGTTGTAGAAGTAATATCCACGAGTCTCCTTAGGATATCCTACGAAATAACATTTGTCGGATCTGGGTGCGAGCTTGTCATTAGACTTCTCATGAACAAACACCTCGCAACCCCAAATTTTCATAAACGACAAATAAGGAACCTTTCCTTTCCATATCTCATATGGAGTTTTATTGGCTGCTTTAGTCGGGCTACGATTTAGTGAAAATATTGCGGTTAAGATGGCAAATCCCCCAAACGAGTCAGGAAGCTCTGTAAGACTCATCATCGACCGAACCATATCTAATAAAGTTCGGTTTCTCCTTTCAGACACACCATTTAATTGTGGTGTTCCAGGAGGAGTCCATTGTGATACTATACCGCAATCTTTTAGGTGTGAATCAAATTTATAATTTAGATATTCACCACCACGATCAGATCGTAGGGTTTTTATCTTCTTATTCAATTGGTTTTCCACTTCATGTTGAAACTCTTTGAACTTTTCAAAAGCTTCACTCTTATGCCTCATTAAGTAGACGTATCCATATCTACTCAAATCGTCGGTAAAAGTAATGAAGTACTTGTAACCACCTCTAGCTTGGAGAGTCATTGGGCCACATACATCGATATGTATAAGGCCTAATACTTCACTTGCTCGTGTCCCTTTTCCTGTAAAAGGAGCACGAGTCATCTTGCCCAAAAGACAAGATTCGCATTCACCATAAGATTCGTAATCAAATGGTTTGAGAAGTTTCGTTGAAACGAGTCTCTTTATGCGTCGTTTGTTTATATGACCTAAACGACAATGCCAAAGGTATGATTGATTAGGTTCACCTAATTTGAGCTTCTTGCTTTCTACATGATAAATTTCATTAACATTATCAAGAACATAAATGCCTCCAACAGAGATGGCTTTACCATAAAACACATCATTAAAAGAAAACGAACAACTATTGTTCTTGATTACAAAAGAGAAACCCTCCGCGTCAAGTACGGAAATGGAGATAATGTTCTTAGTCAAGGAGGGTACAAAATAACCATTATTTAAATACAACTCAAGACCACTAGCTAAGGTTAATACATAAGTTCCTACGGAGACGGCGGCAACTCTTGCTCCATTCCCCATTCGTAGGTCCACATCACCCTTGGCTAGTGCTCGGACGTTCTTCAGCCCCTGCAAGTGATTACAAAGGTGAGAACCACATCCAGTATCAAATACCCAAGTGGAAGTGCAAGCATAGTTAATATCTATCATATAGAGAGAAGAGAGGATTATACCTGACGGTGTCACACATCCGTCCTTCTTATCCTTCAAATAATTGGGACAATTGCGTTTCCAATGTCCCTTGCCTTTACAATAAAAGCATTCGGCTTCGGCGTGCTTCTTACCCTTAGCCTTGGCATTGCTATTCATAATAGCTTTGCCCTTTCCCTTTCCTTGCTTCTTAAATTGGGCCTTGGCTTTTCCCTTCCCCTTTTGACCCCCTAGCTTTAAGTTTTTCAATCTCATTGAAAGAACATCCCTTTGCTCACTCCCACTTGCTTCCATAGCCCGTTCGACTTGGGTAAGGAGAGCATGGAGCTCGTGAAAGCTCTTATCCATGCCATGCATGTTATAGTTTGCCCTAGCTTGGGCAAACTTGGGAGGAAGTGAGTGAAGGATGCGGCCAACCGCTAGCTTTTTAGGAATCTTGACCCCTAGACGATCTAGAGTGTCAACATGTTCCACCATCTTAAGCACATGTGGGCCAACCTTTTGGCCCTTCTCTAGCTTGGCTTCAAAAAGCCTA
>JAIUZE010021318.1:0-25028 GCA_022085475.1 Heliosperma pusillum | reverse complement strand
GTACCATTCCCAACTTTAGATTGCATACTCAACCAAATAGTGCTTGTTCCTCCTGGATCAAATGCGAGGTGTATGACATCCTCCCTAGACTTCATATGTACCCTTATTCTTCTTGTAGTATCATGAGCTTGTCTATCATTTGGGGATTGTGTTCCACCGGGATGAAATGTACTCATAGCAAGCTTTGGACTCAACCTCCTATCAAGTATCCCAATACTTGTGGTACCCAAATCAAAATGTTCATATTTGCACCCCAAACTTGATTTGTTCTCATTGACTACTCCCTTAACATCCTTAGGTGACCAACACTCTTTAAGTGAAGCATAAGCAAGAAGCAAATCAGCCCCTAGGGTACCTCCTCTCACATTCAGCTCCTCTTCAGTAGATATCAAGTTATACAAAGGGTCACTCACATCAAAACAAGCATCATTCACATATCACACATCCAAACGAGTGCTTATACAACAAGTAGAACACGAGAATGCTTCAAGTGGGCAGCTATTGTTTTTGTGCATTGGACTCATCATATACAACACCAAATGAACTAAAACTTGAGCAACATCAAGTAGTGAACCTCCCCTTGGTGTTCCACATAATCTCAACAAGTTCTCACAACCATTTTGAGAATTACTCATCTTAAAACACAAGAAGATCATAGCTGGACAGTAGGGTTTAGATTGATCAATTACAGTCCTTAACATGTATGAGGCTGCACCCAAATGAGCAAGAATAACTTGTAACCTCATCAACATGTAATAATGAAAGTGTGGGGATGCAAAAGTACAATATATACCTCTCAAGATGAAATTTAAGATGCAAGAATCATGCCTTGTGTAGGAGATCAGATTTGGCACACTTGAGCATGGAACAACCCAAGACACTTCTTTTGCTTCACCCTTGATTGACTCCCAACAACTACCACCATTGAACATGACCATGGACTGTCCAAAATTCATGGTTTGATGCTCAAGTAGTCCTTGGTCGACAATCACCTCTATAGGACCCAAATCAGTAGCTTGCTCATTGATGGCTCCACAAGAAAGGACAAGGCTATTCTATTCTTCATTAGTAGGCTCATAGGTTGAGTTCAAGGAGGTTTTATTTTCAAAACATGGGTTCTCAATGATAGCACTACATGACCGTTTCACTTCAGCACATGTACTCATGACCTTTGGTTTAAGCTTAGACTTAGGACAAGCAACATCCAAGCATGACACAACAACCATTTAGCCTAAACTCTTATCTTTCCCAACTGTTTTGATGGCTTCTAAACTATCCCCTTTAGTTAAGACCTCATGATTTGTAGGCCTTACTAAGATCTTCTCAACATATAAGGCTAACTCAAGCAAATCATCATATGGATACAACACTTCTACATCAATTCTCTTTGCAATTTCAGATTTCAAGCTATGGTAAAATCTAATTCCCTTTTGCACAACCTCAACATTCATATCACAAACAAAGTGTAGTTCCTCAAACAACTTAGCATATTCAAGGACACACAATGAACTTTGTTTAAGGGCTTTTAGTTCAGTCCACAAATCCTCCATGGTAGAACAAGGTAGATACTCTTGTTTCATGTTCCTTTTAAGTTTAAACCAAGAACTAATCATACCCTTCCCTTCCATTATCCTTGAAAGTTTAAGAGTATTATACCATAGAAAAGCAAAATCCTTTAAACAAGACACAACAAGTTCAAGCTTCCTTTTTTCAGAATAACACTTGTGCTCAAAGTAGCATTCAACATCATACAACCAAGACACAAATGCTCTATTGTTTTCACCATTAAAGGAAGGAAGTAATGGTGTTTTACCTTTGCTCCCAAGGGTAGGAGAGGGCTTAGAACACTCATGTGGCGGGTGGTACTTCCCTTGGTACAAGTCAGGTGGTTTAGGCTCCCTTGGAACACCATAGTTGCTGGTTGCCTTCTTTGGAAGCACATCACCATCATACCCTTTTGTAAGAGCTTGCAACTTCCCCCTAGCTTCTTCTAAGGACTTGGATATGGAACCAAGGTCACAAGGCTTCATTCTTTGACATGGAACATAAGGCATAACAAACATTGCTACTGATTTACTCACACAAATCAGATTGCACTCCTCTCTTGAAAACAGGTTGTTTTTGTGTTTATAATGTAGGTAGGGAAACATAAACTCACAAACCAAAGCTCTGATAACCAATTGCAACGAAAATACTCAGAAAAGTATTGATTTATGTAAGGTTTTTATGGCTTGGACACACACACAAATGAAGACACAAAGGACTTGAATTGGACTTGTTGTTGTGTTGAAAGTTTCTAAATTATTTAAGAAAATGAAGTAAGAACAAGATAGTACTCTTCCAAAGCACAAAGCCAATGGATAGAGGTTGTGATGAATGACTCCAGCAACTCAGAAAAGACTCAAACAACACTCTTCTAGCACTAAGCAAAGAAGGGACTCAAGCACACAGCCTTGAGTTTAGAAATTGGAAACAAGGTTTCAAATTTTAATTCATTCATCAAATCTGATTTCATTAGGTTACAAAGCAAGGCTTATATAGGCCAAGAGAGACACATCTAAGGGTCTTAAATGCATCATCTAATGTACAATAAGTCGTGGCCTTGGCCTTACACAAATCAAAATACTAACTAGGATACAAAAGCATAAAGTAATAAAGCATAAAGCATAAGACATAAAACAGGCTGCTCCTCTTTGTCTTGTTGTGCAAGATCAATTAAGATGTGTAAGACCTTGGAGCTTGGGCTTGGCAGCTACCATCTTGAAGTACAAAGGGTTAGGATGTCTTTCAAGTCGTGCCCTTGTCTTGCCTAGCCAAATATAGCACCCAAAACAGCCTTGGTACAAGACAATGCTGAAATGTCCCTATCTGGACCCATTTGTTTGTTCTTAGCTAAACCTGCTCTTTTATTGTGAATTAGCAAAAACTCTCCTGGCCTTTTATCTTCCTAAGACCCTAAACTAAGAGTGTTAGGCCTTGGAACAACTTAATTAATATTAGGGGTGCCTTGGACGAAGCTCTTTGATGTTGGACCTGAACCGGGTGAGATAGGACATGGACCCTTCTGGTTGAATTTTGTAAGACTCATAACTCTCTGCTCAGGATGAATTTGAAGACCCATGATGCACTGAAACTATTCAGAAAAGACAACTAAACAATGACAAATTGAGCTAAGATTAAGACACTTGCAAGTACTCTGTTTCTGTTTGAATTGATTGTTAAGGAACAAGGATAGGACCTTAACCAAAGCACAAAGCCAATGGTTGAGGGTTGAACCTTGATCCCAGCACACAGCTAAGGACCCAAGCTCACTTCCAAGCACAAAGCAAAGGAAGTTGTCTCAAGCCCACAGCCAAGAGATGCAACAGAAACAAGGTTTCAGTTTTATGTTTTACTTCAAATCTGATTTGCATTTCATTAGGTAAAGGCCTTATATAGGCAACAAGGATACAACTCAGACGTTAGGAGATATCTAGGGCCACAAAGGCTTACAACAAGAAACAAAATAACAGCTACAAACTTGCAGGAAAACTGACATAAAGTAGATAAAGCAGAAAAGTAATTCTAATGGGACAATCTGCCTTAATGGGTTTGTTGGGGTTGAAACTGGTGGAGGGGTGGACTTCTGAGCTTGATTCTTGAGCTCAACTGAAGGGGGATGGATGCCAAAGGTCCCTCTAAAAGGCCCTCGAGTTTGTTTGATCATAAAAGGAAAGTTTGATAGTGACATGTAAACTACTGCAAAAAGGCTGAAATCTGGACAGTCTGAAGTTGTCCCTAAGCTAACTCTTTGTGTGTTTGTTTCTGGGGAGGGAAGTCCTGGGGAAAGTTGTAGAGGACCTTCCCAAGACATATTTTTGAGGGTTGGTTAGGCTTGTTTGATTGTGTGGGGCCCCATGGACCTTGTTTAGAAAGGTTGTGATAGGCTGTTTTTGGCTGGGGGCTGTTTTTGTTGTGTTGGGTTTGTTGGGCTGTTGGCTGAGCTTTGTTGTGGCCTAGTCTTGGGAAGTGGATGGCTAGGCTTTGTTCTGGTTGTAGTGGTGTTGTCTTAGCAGGCTTGAAGTGGTTGTGGCTTGGACTGAATAGAACATTGTCATAGCTGGTCATGGTGTTGTCTGAATGTAGGTTGTTGTATGGATGTTGAGTCTTGTCTTGAGTTTGTGTCTTGTCTTGAGCTCGTGTCATGGCTCGTGTCTTGGCTTGGTCACATACTCCCGTTGCAACCTCCTTTTTTTGAAAAGGATTTGCCCTCAAATCTTCTTCACCCTCATCATCTGATTCACCATGGTAAGGACTCAGGTCTCCAACATTGAAAGTACCATGTACACCATAGCTTCCTGGTAGATCCACCTTGTAAGCATTGGTGCCTATCTTCTCCAATATCTCAAATGGTCCATCAGCTCTTGGCATGAGCTTGTTTCTCCTCTTGTCTGGAAATCTCTCTTTTCTTAAATGCAACCATACAAGATCCCCTGCCTTGAATTCCCTTGCTTTCTTAGGCCCCTTGGACCTAGCCTTGTACAACTCATTGGACCTTTCAATCTGCTTCTTGACTTGCTCATGAATCTGTATCATTTGCTCAACTCTTTTCTTTGCATCATAGCTTGCCTTGTTTCCTTTGACTGGTGCTAGGTCTGTAGGCATGAGAGGATTAGTGCCATAAACTGTTTCAAAAGGACTTTTACCTGTGCTGCTGGAGGGAGCTCTGTTGAAGGCAAACTCAGCTTGTGCTAGCTTGAGGTCCCAATCTTTCAATGACTTAGAAACAATGCTCCTTAAGATCTTCCCTAGTGTTCTGTTAGTGACTTCTGTCTGCCCATCAGTTTGGGGATGGTGAGAAGTACTAAACAATAACCTGGTCTTCAATAGCTTCCACAAGGTTCTCCAGAAATGGCTCATGAACTTTGTGTCTCTATCTGAGACAATGCTTCTAGGGACCCCATGTAACTTGACAACCTCCCTAAAGTATAGTTCAGCCACCCCTAATGCATCCTCAGTCTTCTTACAAGCAATGAAATGTGCCATCTTGCTGAATCTATCTACAACCACCATGATTGAATCCTTTCCCCTTTGAGTTCTAGGTAAGGCTACAATAAAGTCCATACTGAGGTCTTCCCATGGCTTGTTGGGTACTGGAAGTGGTGTGTAAGGGCCTGCTTGAAAGTGTGCCTTGGCTAGTTGACAAGATCTGCATCTTTTGAGGGCATCTTGCACATCACTGAGCATCTTAGGCCAATAGAACTGATCTTGTAAGATGTCATAGGTCTTCTGTACCCCAAAGTGACCAGCAAGGCCATTGGAGTGAACCTCTTTGACCAGTAGTCCCCTATAAGGTCCCTTAGGCACACACAGTTTGTTTCCATAGAATAAGTATCCTTCTTGAGCTGTGTACTTGCTCCCTTTCTTGACTTGCCCTTCTTGGTGTACCTCCCATTCATGCTTGAAGTCTGGGTCCTCTTGATAGAGCTCTTTCATAAATTCAAACCCCAACACCCTTTGCTCCATGAAGGTCAACATTACAGACCTTCTAGACAATGCATCAGCTACAACATTGTTCTTACCTTCTATGTACTTGCTGGAGAATGAGAAGGATTGCAAGAACTCTACCCATTTGGCATGCCTGGGGTTGAGTTTGTGTTGTCCATTGATGTATTTGAGAGCCTCATGATCAGAATGAAGCACAAAAGGCTTAGGCTTCAAGTAGTGTCCCCAATGATTCAATGCCCTCACAATGGCATAGAATTCCTTGTCATATGTGGAATAGTTAAGCTTGGCCCCATTTAGCTTCTCACTAAAGTATGCCACAGGTTTCTTTTCTTGAGTAAGCACAGCTCCTATGCCAAGACCACTGGCATCACACTCTACCTCAAAGAGTTTGTTAAAGTCTGGTAGAACCAATATTGGAGACTTGCACAATAGCTCTTTGATCAGATTGAAGGACCTTTCAGCCTTCTCATTCCACTTGAACTCTCCCTTCTTCATGCACTCAGTAATAGGGGCCATGATTGAACTAAACCCTTGTATGAACCTCCTATAGAAAGATGCCAACCCATGGAAACTTCTTACATCAGTAACAGTTTGGGGAATGGGCCATTCCTTGATTGCTTGCACTTTCTCAGGATCAACTGCTACCCCTTTCTTAGAGATGATGAACCCAAGGAAGTAAACCTCAGGCTGCATGAAGGTGCACTTCTCTAGCTTGCCATACAACTTGTTTTCTCTTAGGACCTCAAACAACAACTTCAGATGTTGCAAATGTTCTCCCTTAGTTGAACTGTAAATAAGAATATCATCAAAGTAAACCACTACACACTTGCCTAAGTAAGGCCTTAGGACCTCTGTCATCAACCTCATGAAGGTGCTAGGGGCATTAGACAACCCAAAAGGCATCACCAGCCATTCATAGAGCCCATGTTTAGTCTTGAAAGCTGTCTTCCATTCATCCCCTGCTCTTATCCTCACTTGGTGGTAGCCCTGCCTAGATCAATCTTAGTGAACACTTGAGCCCCACTTAGCTCATCCAGAATATCATTAAGTCTAGGTATGGGAAACCTATACTTGATGGTAATGTTGTTGATGGCCCTACTATCAATACACATACGCCAAGTCCCATCCTTCTTTGGCACAAGCAAGGCTGGTACAGCACAAGGACTGAGGGACTCTCTGACATAGCCCTTGTTGAGTAGTTCACCTACTTGAAGTTGGAGCTCTTGTGTAGCCTTAGGGTCACTCCTGTAGGCTGGCTTGTTGGGTAAGATAGCTCCAGGCACTAGGTCAATGTGGTGCTCTATCCCTCTAAGTGGTGGCAGTCCACTAGGAAGCTCAGTAGGGAAGACATCACCATAACTTTCTAGGATAGATTTGACCTCTTCAGGGATATCAATGATACTCATCCCAGTCTCCTTGACTAGCAATATGTATACAGGTTGTAGCTCACTTAGCTCTTGTGCTATTTCTGATTCACTTATCAACATGACTTCTTTGGAAGCCTCACTCATGGGGTTTGGGTTGATCTTTAAAGCAGGTGGTAAAGGTGCTAGGGTGATCTTCTTCTTCCCATACTTGAAGGTGTAAGTGTTGTCTCTCCCATGGTGTATGGCATCCCTATCAAACTCCCATGGTCTCCCAAGCAGAAGGTGACATGCATCCATAGGTAGAACATCACAAAGACTCTCATCCACATACCCTTTACCAATTGAGAAAGGTATAACACATTGTTTATCCACCTTGATCTCAGCCCCTTTGTTTAGCCATCTGAGTTTGTAAGGTAGGGGGTGGTCTTTGGTGGGTAGAGCTAGCTTGTCTATCAGTGTTTTGGAAGCCACATTAGTGCAGCTTCCCCCATCAATAATGAGGTTACATACTCTACCCTTGATGGTACATCTGGTCCTAAAGATCTGGTGTCTTTGGTCCTCTTCCAAAGGTTGTGGTTGAGTATGCATTACCCTCCATGTTACCAAACTTAACCCTGCATCAGGCTCTATCAACTCCTCACTAGCCTCTACCTCAGGCTCTTCCATCTCTTCATCACAGACCAACACTTCATCATCTCCCCAATGGATTACTTCTAGGGTACTCAGAGCCCTTTTAGATGGACATTCTCTAGCAAAATGTCCATACCCTTGACATTGAAAGCACTTTTTGAGAGGGGTAGTCTTCCTTTGGCCTGCCTCAACAGCCTTGCCTTTATCAAGGTTGAAAGGAGTCTTAACAGGAACCACAGGTTCTCCTATCTTAACTCCTACAAAAGGTTTGAAGGTGGGGGTTCTGGAAGGTGTCTTAGAAACACTGGCCTTTCCTTTTCCCAATTTTTCTACCCTTAAAGACAGGTTGACAGCTTCCTCAAAGGAGTATATGTTTTGTAACCTGACTTTGCTAGCTATCCTTTCATCCAACCCCTCTAAGAACCTTGCTATCTTTTGTTCAGATTTCTCAACAACCTCACATTGCAAAGTGAGTTGTTCAAAGTCTCTTAGGTAGGACTCTAAAGGTCTTTGGTCTTGCTTTAGGTGAGTAAGCTTAATGAACATGTCTTGAGTGTAGTCCCTAGAGACAAACTTAGCTCTCATTTTCTTTTTCAGTTTGAGCCATGACTTTACAGGTTCTTTCCCTTCTCTAACCCTCAAGGTTTTCATGTTTTCATACCAAAGTGAGGCATAGCCTTTTAGTTTCATGATAGCAACCTTAAAAGCCTTTCTATCAGTGTATCCTTTAAACTCAAAGACTCTTTCTACAGACCTTAGCCAATCTAAGAAATCATCAGGGTTCAAGCTACCTAGAAAGTCAGGAATCTCTACCTTGATATCTTTGTCTTGGTGTCTGAGAAGACTGTGATCTGAGCCATCTGAATCTGACATTTCAAACTGATCTACAGGTTGTCTCCTCCTTACTCCACCTTGTGGGAAAGGTGCTCCTCTTCCTCGACCTCTGCCTCCCCTTGTATCATTGTTCTGTTGGCCCTCAAGGAGTTCATTGACAGATCTAGAGACCTCCATTACAGTTCTGACAAGATCTTGAACTGTGTTTTCAATACCTGTGATTCTCTCTTCACTCATGGTTGTATTTTGTGTTTTTAATGTAGTTAGGTAGATGAACTCACAAACCAAAGCTCTGATAACCAATTTGCACTGAAACTATTCAGAAAAGACAACTAAACAATGACAATTTGAGCTAAGATTCAGACACTTGCAAATACTCTGTTTCTGTTTGAACTGATTGTTAAAGAACAAGGATAGGACCTTAACCAAAGCACAAAGCCAATGGTTGAGGGTTGAACCTTGATCCCAGCACACAGCTAAGGACCCAAGCTCACTTCCAAGCACAAAGCAAAGGAAGTTGTCTCAAGCACACAGCCAAGAGATGCAACAGAAACAAGGTTTCAGTTTTATGTTTTACTTCAAATCTGATTTGCATTTCATTAGGTAAAGGCCTTATATAGGCAACAAGGATACAACTCAGACGTTAGGAGATATCTAGGGCCACAAAGGCTTACAACATGAAACAAAATAACAGCTACAAACTTGCAGGAAAACTGACATAAAGTAGATAAAGCAGAAAAGTAATTCTAATAGGACAATCTGCCTTAATGGGTTTGTTGGGGTTGAAACTGGTGGAGGGGTGGACTTCTGAGCTTGATTCTTGAGCTCAACTGAAGTGGGATGGATGCCAAAGGTCCTTCTAAAAGGCCCTCGAGTTTTTTTGATCATAAAAGGAAAGTTTGATAGTGACATGTTAACTACTGCAAAAAGGCTGAAATCTGGACAGTCTGAAGTTGTCCCTAAGCTAACTCTTTGTGTGTTTGTTTCTTGGGAGGGAAGTCCTGGGGAAAGTTGTAGAGGACCTTCCCAAGACATAGGTTTGAGGGTTGGTTAGGCTTGTTTGATTGTGTGGGGCCCCATGGACCTTGTTTAGAAAGGCAGTGATAGGCTGTTTTTGGCTGGGGGCTGTTTTTGTTGTGTTGGGTTTGTTGGGCTGTTGGCTGAGCTTTGTTGTGGCCTAGTCTTGGGAAGTGGATGGCTAGGCTTTGTTCTGGTTGTGGTGGTGTTGTCTTAGCAGGCTTGAAGTTGTTGTGGCTTGGACTGAATAGAACATTGTCATAGCTGGTCATGGTGTTGTCTGAATGTAGGTTGTTGTTATGATGTTGAGTCTTGTCTTGAGTTTGTGTCTTGTCTTGAGCTCGTGTCATGGCTCGTGTCTTGGCTTGGTCACATACTCCCGTTGCACATGATAGCTCATTTGAAAGCTATGGATGTTAGCTTTCTTCTCCAACAAGAATCAGCCATAAACATTATGAATATTTTAAGTTATTCAACCTTGAGTGCTGATTGGTCTTAATCAGATGCCCAGCAGACTTGTCAGTAACCAGACCCGTTTTGATCAAGCCATAACTCTCACCTTACGACGATTTAGGAGTAACCCAAGGTGCCATTGTGAAGCTAAATGAGTTAGCTTCTTCCTCCATTTGGAATCACTCAATTCTAGTCATCCAACCTTCAGCTATGATGCATTTAGTAACAGGGGGTCAGGCTGATCTCTACATTGCACTCTTCTGTAGGGGCTGTCTTATAGCAACCATAGGGCAAGCTACACACCTGATATGGTGGTGGTTCCAACTTCATTTTGTAGCTAAGACACTAAGCTTTCCAACCATATAAAGATCATCAAGATTGAATGAGTGTAGCTTAAATTATGTTGCCAAGAACATGACCCTTATCTTGTTCCTGCTGCGATCACATTTTCTTTATGTAGGATTTGGTGACTTTGAAGCACCCATAAGCTTGGAGTCTTGTAAGGCTAATCATGACCATGAAATTTAGGCTTTCCCTTGATTACTCCTATTGCACCTTATCCAACAATGTCTCCCACTTGTTTCGACAAGTTGTGTGCTACCAATTCTCTTGTCTCTTTGTGTCACATCCTCCCACTCATCGCAAGGTGTCTTTGAGGTCGCACTTGCGATCGAAAAATATAAATAGAGTGGTTTTTCGATCTGGGAGAGTAACTGTCTGACCGGAAAATCTACCAGAGATCTCTTCCGAGAGTGGCCACGCATTTCCAGTCACTACTCCTCGAGTGGCCCGAAGATGTTATTACCCAACGTGGGTGGACAGTTCCTGTTGACCCATTTACACTGTATAATGCAGATCACCATGACCCAGAAGTTGCTCATCGGCCTCCTATCACGGTACAACCTAGGACAACAACCAAGGTCAATCGGAAACTACACCAACTCAAGTAAATGGTCACCAGTCTAAAGAATCCACTCATAGGAATATAATAGAATTCCCTGCCACGACCAGGCTTCAATAATTTTGATAAGGGATCCTATAAAGGTCACTGCCTAACTGAGTGTCATACAGTTTGCCTATGTAAATGACCAGTCATCTTCATGACCCCATGGCGCTGAACTAGCCATCGATCGACTTACAATCTAGTCACTACGAGACGTCACCTCATATGAGTGACTAGGGACAATAGTACTAAGTTTATCCTGTTCACTTGAATTGTGTTCAACTATTCATAAAACCAATTCAGATAAAAGAAAGTACTGATACAATATAAACATTGATACAATATTCAACTATTAGAATGAATGCAATTATCATATATGTAAACATTGATACAATATTCAACTATTACAAATCATAAAATCTATAGGAATTCAGGTTCTCGTCTTAATCCCATTGCGACGACATGCCCATCATGCTTAACCTTTGAAAGAGGCTTGGTTAGAGGATCAGCGATGTTATCGTCTCTCCCAACCTTACATAAATCAATTTCCTTCCTCTCCACGTAATCTCTAATTACATGGTATTTCCTATGTACATGTCTAGACTTGTTACTGAACTTGGGTTCCTTTGCTTGAAAGATAGCCCCACTGTTATCACCATACATCGTGATTGGATCTACGACGGTGGGGACTACTCCTAGACCTTCCATGAATTGCCGAACCCACACAGCTTCCGTTGCAGCCTTTGATGCTGCAAGGTACTCAGCTTCTGTTGTAGAATCCGCAGTAACGCTTTACTTGAATCTTTTCCAGCAAACAACTCCTCCATTCAACATAAAGACATAGCTGGATTGGGATTTTAAATAACTTTATCAGTTTGGTAACTAGCGTCCGTGTAACCCTTTACACACAACTCAGTTTCTCCTCCAAACACCTAGAACGAATCTTTAGTCCTTCGTAAGTACTTAAGGACGTTCTTGACGGTTATCTAGTGACTCTCACCAGGATTGGCTTGATAACGACTCGTCATGCTCAAAGCATATGCAACGTCGGGGCGAGTACACATCATAGCATACATGATTGATCCAACTGCCGAAGCATAAGGAATCAATTTCATGCGTTCAATCTCTTCGGTAACGTTAGGACTCTGTGATTTGCTTAGAGTGATACCATGTCCTAGAGGAAGAAAGCCTCTCTTAGAGTATTTCATTTTCATCCGATCAAGAATCTTATCTATATAAGCTTCTTGACTTAATGCTAGTATCCTTTTGGATCTATCTCTATAGATCTGGATATCAAAATACGTTGTGCCTCTCCCAAGTCCTTCATCTGGAAATGTTTCCCTAGCCACTCCTTTGTAGAAGTAAGCATTGGTATATCATTCCCAATGAGAATTATGTCATCCACATACAAAATAAGGAAAGTAACATTTCTCCCACTAAACTTCATGTATAAACATGGCTCCTCGATACTTCGAGTGGAACCATTTTGTTTGATAACATGATCGAAGCGATGATTCCAACTCCTGGATGCTTGCTTATGACCATAAATGTATCTCTTAAGTTTGCACACCTTCTTAGGGTTGGATTTATCCACAAAACCTTTAGGTTGTGTCATGTACACTTCCTCTTCTAGAATTCCATTGAAGAAGGCGATTTTGACATCCATTTGCCAAATTTCATAGTTATGATATGCGGTAACCGCTTTTAGAATCCTAATGGATTGAAGCATAGCGACTGGGGCAAAGGTTTCATCATAGTGTAAACCATGAACTTGAGTGAAGCCTTTCCCCACCAATCTAGCTTTGTAGACATTATTATGTCCATCTATGCCGATTTTGATCTTGTAGATCCACTTGCACTGAAGAGGTTGGACCTTCTCAGGTAAGTCTACCAAGTCCCATACTTGATTTTCGCACATAGAATCCATTTCGGATCGCATGGCCTCGAGCCAATGCGTGGAGTCGGGACAAGAAACGGCCGACTTGTAGGTGCTGAGTTAATCACTTTCAAAAAAATAACAAATCTCGATCTTCCTCGATACATCTGAAGTAACGGTAATGTTGATGAACAATTCTACTTGACCTTCTAGGGAAAACAACCGTTTCAGACGAGGAGGGAACGTTTTCCTCTACTTCATTCTCGGTTTGTGGCTCTTGAACTTCATCAAGTTCAAACTTTCTCCCACTCTGTCCATTAGAAATAATATCGTTTTCTAGAAAGACAGCATCACGAGACACAAACACTTTGTCCTCGTGACGATTGTAGAAGTAATAACCACGTGTTTCATTAGGATACCTTACAAAAAGACATTTGTTGGATCTAGGTGCGAGTTTGTTGATAAGGGTAAAGTCACGTCACCTTAACCAAAGTAAGACTAATTCAGTACTAACTAATATTCACCGGTAAGCCAGGTATTGAATCCACAGGGAGGCGGTAGTATTCTAATCTGTTAAACTAGGTTTGTCTCTTAAGTAACAGTTTCGGGGTTTTTGATTGGTATTTCTAAACTAATAGCAAACAATAACAATAAAAGGTCTAAAACAATAAGATTTAAAGTCTAGGGTCTCAGGTTCACTAGGATTATTGTGCAGGGGTAACGGTGTAATCAACTATAATGCAATAAAGTTATCTAAGGTCACAAGATCGATCGATTCAATTATGTCCTTAAGATCTACAATTAACATGCGATCGCTATCATTAAACGAGTTCTATTCAATTATCGTAGCCTATCTTACTCTTAACCCGGTTGGTGTTAATCCTAATTCGCGAGACTAATTAATTAATCGTGGCCAGTAATCAAACAACTAGAATTAAAACGATAATCAAATGATAACCATGCAATAGCAATTTATTTAATTAGTCTACCCTTCTAACAATCCTAGATCCCCTTTCAACCCTAAAAAGGAATTTAGCTACTCATAACGATATTAATAACAACAATAATAATTAAAGCAAACATGATTAACAATAATGAAAGGATGAACAAAGTATAATTAAGAACTAGAAGGTAAGTAATTGAATAACAAAGAAAGATTGAAGAATACCGATTACAAGTTGAACTAAAGACAATCGTCTTGATAATAAAATCCAGTAGCAAAGCAAAGAAAACTTGCGTTTCTAATATAAAAGCATAGCTAGTTATGAAAGACGAGCTTTCCTTTTATAACAAAAATCTAATTAATTAGGTTAAACTAGTTTAGGAAAATACGAAAAGCCGTAAAAAAAGTAGGTTGCTCGATCGAGCAAAGTGAATCTGCTCGATCGAGCAGACATCAGCACGACTCGATCGAGCAAGGGGCTTATGCTCGATCGAGCATCCCTCAAAATAGCTCGTTTCGTGATTTTCTTCATTTCTTCTCCATTGCTCTCGATTTCCATGCCTAACCTTTTACGATCCGACTCCGCCATGCTTCATATCTACTAAAAAAGCTCCAAATGCATCCAATCTGCATTAAAACATAACAGAAACGGCAGAATCGATATTCTAGCTAAAATAGCATAGAAATAAGTAAGGAACGACGGTAAGTCGAGTTATATGTAACTAAGGGAAGCATAAAATATGTGTATAAATAGTGATCATCAAACTCCCACTCAACACTATACAAGGACAAACATACAAATGTTGAATAAAAAACTCAAAGCTAATGTTAATTCACACACAAATCCCAAGCTATCCATATCTATAACAAAGTAATGACCAAGTTGTATCAATAAAACAAATTTAAAGGCACGGGAAAGTAGAAAACGCAGCTCATTTTCCAAGATTTTACATGATACCGTAGTATAGACAACAGCCAAATACCTTCCAATTTTGCAAGGCTCAATTTGTCGGATTCTCGCAGATACACTCATGCACTCATAAGTTTATGTAAGGGTGAATTTTGTAAAGATAGAAAGAAATAAAAATACTCACTCAACTTATAAAACATGCATGCATTCTAATGTGATAGTAATTTCCCCAACTAATACGCATTCGCTATAAAGTACATGAATCAACACAACAAGGGAGGCCAATGGGTGAAGGTATAGAAGTGGATTGTGCCAAGGCACGTATGGGAATGTGGGGCTAAGACCGGTAGTCGCAGCGACACTTACCAAAAAAAATCTACAAGACTAGCACAAACCAACACCCGACTAGAGAAATCATCTTAAACTTTGACAACACAAGAGAGATATCGATATTGCTCTCTGAAAAATGCATTAGACTCTAATATATTCCCTTTCATTATCCCTTGAACAATTCAATGAAGCAACATATTTTTTCTTTCTTTGTTTCTCTTTTTGTTTTCTTTTTTTTCTTTCTTTTTATCTTTTCTCATTTTTTTTTCATCAAGTCTTTTACTTCACAACATTTCTCAACAAAGGGAATAAATGACGCAATTGCCAACATACCTGCTACACCCATTTGATATTCTTTTTTTTGAGAAATCTCGACCCAACCATAGTAGACAAGTAGATAAGAAGAACATGCAACTGCGACTGTCCCGATAAGGTAAGCAAATTCTAGGAATGTAGCTATTAGATAGGTTATAAAACAGGCTACAAAAGACTCAAATGGGCTAAACATAGAGAACTCAATAATAAGGGTATAAAATCAAGTCTTTTTGGCTATGTAAGGCTCATTTGAATAAAAAAGAACCGCCTTTCCTCATGCACTTATCAAACGAACGCGTATAGTATCAAGAAACGAATGTCACACTTATGTAATTTGATGTTACATATCCCACAAGGAGTACCACACTTAAGCCTAAAGATAATGAGACCAGTTTATTAATGTTCCTGGCCTAGGAAGCTCTATAGACCTCAGAATTTTAAGTGGTTTACCAACAAAATTTGGCCAAATCTAATTAGCATAAGGTATGTCAAAAACGGTCAAGACTTGTTCTATGAGCTTTGTTTTCAAAAGTAGTAAGTCAAAACAATGTACATGGACAACTTATTTGGGATTCAAATGCAGAAACAATTCAAATTATCATCATTGTTATTCAATTTCACCAAGACTTGACCTAATAAATTAAAGACATGTTTTTGAATTTTGTAAATTTTTTAATTTTTATGATGTTTTTTTTTCCTTTCACACAACAGAATTAAACACGCAACATAAATAAAGACTCTCCCCCAAACCTAAATGTCATAGTGTCCTCAGTGTGAGGCTAACATCATAATAATCACACAACAACCAACAATAGCAACCTAAAGGACACAGCTAACAAAGGGAAGTGGGAAATAACTAAAAGAAAATATAGTAAAAGAAAGGACAAGGATAGATAATACCGCCTGTAATTAATAGCTTCCCTAAAACCAGCTGCAAAATGGGGGCGTAGTGACCAGCTTTCACTACTGCTCATCATCACCATCATCATCATCATCATCCCTCTGAGCAGCACAAGGAGAAGAGGCCCGAACTGGCTCACCAAAACCACCAACCGAAGCATCCGGTCGGATAGGAGTGTACCTTGATCGACCCAGACAACCATAATCGTGGCTGAACTCCTGGAAAAACTGTTGACGAGTCACCCCATAATTATTGAACACACGACTCTTGTCACCTAGACCTCGGTAGTAGCTCGGTGGAGACAACCTGCAGTAGCATTAAGATCTGTCCGCATGAGGTTCTCCCTAAGTCCCCTCATTACCAAGTCATTATTAATGCCTTGGTGAATCCTAAACTCTTTCTCCAAAGCTGGATCATAGGTATAAGCAGGTGGAGGGGTAAGGGTACGGAGTCAGGTCAGTGTAGCGCGGGGAGTCGGGGTGGTGGTGGCTTGAGCGGAAGAAGAAGGGGAGATTCGCCGACGAGGTCGACGGGTCTCGGTCAAGGCGAAAACAAGCTCATGTGGAATCACATAAGAACGAGGGGGAGGGGTAGGTCCAGTCTTGGGATCATGGGTAGGCAACTGCTCCGTAGAAGGTTGACGGTTACCGGTGTAAGGAAGAGCTATCCACTGGTATCCCCGTACTCGCCACTGAAATTGAGCGTTACTTAACACATTAATCCAACACAAGGTGTGGCTCAAGTACTCCTCGTCGACCCTAGGAGCATGAATCGGGGTCATTGGTGTGTACCGACGGTCTCCCCCAAACCCAGCAAGTTGCCTAGCCAACCTAGTGACTAAAGCACCACAATCTGAAGAATGTTGGGTAGGGGAATTGACTCTCCAGAAAGCATAACACACCAACCCAACTGGGTGAAACTGAAAAACATTCTCATGTTGGGGATTGAGGGTAGATGCAAGCAATAAAACCTCATGAGAATTCAATTTACTAAGGTCCTTCCTAGCGAACAGAATAAGGCTAAAGAAACGTAAAAACAACCTTAAACAAGGATGTTGCACATCATTGACAGCCATGGCATTGACACGCGCATCAAGAAGACCAATAAAAAGAGAAAAATAATCAACGGCTTGTAAGCCGGAAGGAATATCAACAAAATCAACATCATCATCACCACGAGAAATACCCAAATGACCCGCTAACTCATCATAAGACAACTCGAAATCCCTATTGATAAACCGAAAAGACACACTCTTATTTACTTCGTCCCAATTAAAAGAACTAAAGATATCAAGGGTCAATGGTCGGTAGGAAAGTTCATTCAGGGTATATAACCCACCAAACCCGATTCGGTATAACATATCAAAAATAGCATTACCAAAACCGAGAGCAGCGATAACGGTGGGGCACACACAACGGGTAGGATCCATAGCACGACCCATAACCGTAGCAAAGTGATCGTGTTGGTCTTGTGTGCTAAAAACGATCCATGGGTAAGTCGGATTACTAGGTATCGCTTCTATTTGGGGTTGTCGGATTAGACAAGGTTCCCTACATCGCTTGCTACTTCCTACTTGTCTAGACATGACTAATTGAAGTAAATAAAGCACACAAACACCACAATATGCTCCAAAAGACGGATTTAGCAAACCCTAATTCGAAAAAATCAAATTTTGAGTCTAAAACGCAAGTAAGACGGAGCAATTAGTAATGTAAGGGTGATTAATTACTAAAGAACGAAGAAAGGAAGCAACAAACAACAATTAAAAGCACAAAATTAAAGAATAAGAAGCAAACCCTAGATTCATGTTTTGGGGCAAAATTAGGGACCAAGAACACCAATTTCTTCATAAATTGCACTTAAAACAAGTAGAATGATGATTGTTGATGCTAGTATGATGATGAACTGATGATTTAAAGTTGGTTGAATGAGGTAATAGAGAGAATAATGGTGAGAGAGAGAAGAAGAAGCTGAAATAATGAAGAAGAATGAAAAAGAATTGGGGAAAACCTGACTTTTGAGGTGCGATTCCGGTCGGACCGGCTCAACTCGATCGAGCAAGTCACGCTGCTTGATCGAGCAACCTAAAAATTCCATATTTTTGGGTAGGCTCGATTTCTCGGATAAACTGGATGCATGTCTAACTCGATCGAGCGCCAAGTCTGCTCGATCGAGCGACCTAGAAATTTTTTAGTTTTCCTCGTTTTCTTATTTTTTTCTTTCTTTCGTTTCGTTCTTAAGGCGACTTCCAATATTATTACCTGCAAGCACTCAATAAAATTGTTAGATCGCTCCCTCACTGCACTCAATAACGTAGACCTATATTAACTATCCAATCTATATCTAATTATACTATAACATAAATAACTAAGCTATTTTAAATAAAAGTTACAAATGAAGTACAAGTAAACACCGGGTTGCCTCCCGGGTAGCGCTGGTTTATATCGGTCCCGCACGACCGTGTTACCTCAAAGTCATGGTGATTTATCAAGAGTGAAAAGGTCGACGGCCTCTAGCACTCCTATAAATGCCCCATCATAAAAGATATTCAAACGTTAACCATTGACTTTGAAAATTTCACCCTTATCGGTTTGTAGCGTAACCGACCCAAACTTGTTAACCTCGGTAACTGTGAACGATCCCGACCATCTGGACTTGAATTTACCTGGAAACAAACGCAAACAGGAGTTAAATAATAATACTTTATCACCAATTTTAAATTCCCGCTGCAGAATATGCTTGTCGTGCCACTTCTTGGTCTCCTCTTTGTAAACCCAAGCATTATCATAGGCATGCAATCGAAACTCATCGAGCTCGTTCAATTGCATAAGTCAATTCTCACCCGCCAGTGAGGGGTCTATATTAAGCTCTTTAATGGCCCACATAGCCCTATGCTCAAGTTCTACTAGTAAATGGCACGCCTTGCTATAGACTAACCAGTATGGAGGAGCACCGATTTGAGTCTTAAAAGCAATTCGGTAAGCCCATAAAGTGTCATCGAGCTTACGACTCCAATCCTTCCTAGATTTACTCACAACTTTCACAAGGATAGACTTAATCTCCCTATTAGAAACCTCCACCTGGCCACTTGTCTGCGGATGATAACTTAAGCCCCGACGATGTGTAACGCCATATTTCTTTAATAAAGTGTTAAGATGGCATTCATTGAAATGCTTTCCTCCATCGCTAATGAGAGCACGAGGAAAACCAAATCGCGGGAATATGATCTTCTAAAACAGTTTAACAACTGCTTTGGCATCGCAAGTGGGAGTGGCAATACCTTCCACCCATTTGGAGACATAGTCGACTGCTACGAGAATATATTGATTACCATGGGAATATGGGAATGGCCCTTGGTAGTCAATACCCCAAACATCGAATATATCAACTTCCAAAATACCTGTTTGAGGCATCTCATGCCTTTGTGAAATATTACCCGTCCTTTGACACGCGTTACAAGAACGGACAAATGTAGTACCATCCTTGAGAATAGTCGGCCAGAAAAAACCCGACTGCATTACCTTATCAAATGTCCTTGAGGGACCACGATGACTGCCATATGGAGAAGACTGACAATGAGAAAGGATGACATGTACCTCACCCTCTGGAATACATCGCCGATAAATGCTGTCGGCACACTCCCGGAATAGATAAGGATCATCCCAGAAATATCGTTTGACATCGTGTTGAAACCTCTTCTACTGATGATAAGATTGACCCGGAGGCATAATTCCCCCAACCAAAAAGTTGGCATAATCAGCAAACCACTGAGTCTCCATGGTAATGGCAAGGAGATGATCATCAGCAAACGAATCATCAATGGGGATTGAATCTCCTCCTTCAAACCTTAAACGAGACAAATGGTCAGCAACCACATTCTCTGCACCAGACTTATCCCGTATCTCCAAATCAAATTCTTGTAATAACAAGATCCAACGAATAAGCCGAGGTTTAGCTTCCTTCTTAGCTAACAAATACTTAAGTGTTTCATGGTCAATGTAGACGATCACCTTAGAACCCACAAGATAGGCTCTAAACTTATCTAAAGCAAAGACAACGACATGTAACTCTTTTTCAGTGGTTGCATAGTTAAGTTGCGCATCATCCAAGGTCTTACTAACACAGTAGATCGCATGTAGCACCTTATCCTTCCTTTGCCCCAAAACAGCCCCAAATGCATCGTTACTGGCATCACAAATTGTCTCAAACGAAAATTTCCAATCAGGAGACTGGATAATAAAAGCTGAGATTAGAGCTTGTTTAATCCTGTCAAAAGACATAACACACTCATCAGTAAAGACAAACGGGGCATCCTTATAGAGAAGCTTACTCAATGGTTGAGCAATTTTTAAAAAATCCTTAATAAAACAGCGATAGAACCCCGCATGACCTGTTGGAGCCAGTGTCCTCCACAGTTAGTGTAATAATACTTTGTATAATAATCAGTTGATTAACGTTTATCAATAACGGTTGGCTTGCTAGATAAGTTTGACGTTATTGTCATACAGATGGCGGTGATCAACTGGTCCCTAAAAGTCGCACCTATAGGATGTGTTTGAGAGATGTGATTATTTGAGAAAATAATCATATTGATGCCCTATTATATGACTAAAAGGTTAGTCAGTGTGATGATGACAGATTATTTAATAATGATTAAATAAAGTTAGCTGCGACGAATTAACTGTAATTCTTAAATTGAATATAAAATGTTATATTTAATTGTTGTATATAATGTAAGCTAATTAAACATAACCCGTTATAATTAATTGGCAAGTTATAAATATACGGATATTTATAACTAATGATGTATTATAATGTCGGTCCATGTAAGACGACGATTATAATATATTACATTATATTGGAAGCTAAAATGACCAAAAACGAAAGTATCCAGATACACTCGGTTTTTAGTCAATGGGTAGTTATTTTGAAGAGACAAAAATCTCCCCATATAAAACCCAAGGAGCCGTGAGATGCAAAGGGAGAGGTAGAAAATTCTAACCTAATTTTTCCACTTGAGCCTCCATCTATCAGACACACATCACAAAAAGACAAAAGTTAATAGTAACTTTTGGAAAAACACAAAACAAAAGGTTAACAGTAACTTTTGGTTCTCTTTCTAGCAAAGGAGAAGGGCATATCTCATACAATCTTGGGTGCAACGATTAGGAGGATATCTACCATGATATCTCTGTTCTTTACGCCAATTGCTAGGACCGGAGGTTGATTTCTTAATCTCTATTCCTTTTGTTGTTTTCGTTTATGACTTGATAATCAAATTATTACTTTTCGTTATAATCCTATAATAATTGTATTGTGGTAATACCGATTTCTCACAAGTGGTATCAGAGCATAGGCCACGAAATTGTTTTAATTTGATTTCATAAATCGAAACTGTTTTCATCCGCTGTGTATTTTGTCTCGATCGAGTTCTTGTGTTTGCTCGATCGAGAAGTTTTTAGGAGTATTATGTCTCGATCGAGTTCTTGTGTTTACTCGATCGAGCAGTTTTTTTTTTCTCAAATTGTAGGTCGACCGAGAAGCATGATTCGCTCGATCGAGGACTTTAGTGTCTCGATCGAGTGATGTTTTTTACTCGATCGAGGTCCCTGTTTGTCGACTAGGAAGAATTAGTCGATCGAGTAAACAGTATACTCGATCGACACGTTTTCTTATCGATCGAGAGAATTAATCGTTTAATTTTTCCTCGATCGAGATACTTTCAGAATCGTATTTCCTTTCGTATTCGTTTTCATTTAGATTTGTTTTATTATTCTAATCTGTTAAAATAACATACAATAGATTTGTAAATGTTTTAATTTAATAAAGATTAGATTAAAATGAAAATGAAAATGATGTTGAATGAGTTTATCATTTGAAAGGATATTAATTTTTTCCTATTATGTCGATAAGGACCAATTTTTGCCGAAAACTTTTCTGCTGAAAAAAAAATTCCTGTTTTTGTTTTTCGTGTTCAAGTGTTTTTTTGGCCTTTAATTGTACATTATTCGGATTGTGTAGAATTAATGTGAAACGGTTCACATATGCTTAATATCTTACATTTTAAAGCAGTTTGAAATGTTTAGGATAGTTCATTTTATCAGTAAAATGAATTGAGATTGTAATTGATGTGGGTAATTACAGAATCACCACATAATTATAATCTATGTTAAAAGGGTGGTTTGGATAATAAAGCATCGTAATAAATGTATTATGTCTTGCATGTTTTATTTTAGTTGGTGCTTTTATAATGTCTTGGATTGTTTGAATGAATTTTTTAATGTATTTTTACAATCAGTTGTAACTTAGTGTGGCCTTAGTAGATTGTGTTACCGTAATGATGGTAACATAGTCTTGGATGTATTTTGAGATCTCGAATCTCCATTATTTTTAGTTTTGGGTTTTGAAATTAGCATGTAATAAATAGGATCTATGTAATTTTATTTGTTGTAATTTCAAAGAAGACTAAAGATGGAGATTGGAGCTCACTCCCGCTACATGGACCAAGAAGGGTGATCAAGTCAAGCTTCGAGGGTCCAATCAGTTGGATTCCAAGTTGTATTTCATTCTTTTTGGTAGGATAGGCCACACTAGGACATGTTTTTTCTTTTACGTTTTTCATTCTCGTTTTTCTTTCCTTCACATGATAGATAATTGCATCATATTCCGCCTAAACCAAACCACCTGATAAAATGCATGTAAAATGATTCATATAGGTTGAATATTTTAATCATGGACATACAGATGTCACTCGCTTTTAGGGCCATCACCTTAGTTAAATCATTCTCGAGTTGCTAGACATTCGTTCACTTAAAATGAAGATAAGTTAAGATGATGGGACCTTCTCCTATAAATAAAATTGAGACTAGTCTTTATAGGGAAAACTACTATGAGCCCTTCTTCGTCGGAAGTCATAATATGACCCCTTCTACGTTGGGTAAGTAGTGAGTGTTGACCTATTTTATCTCAACACTATAGTACGAGTAATATCTCGTGATTATGATGGACTAAAGATAGAATTTATAGAAATTTATCGACCAGGAATTCTAAAAGTAGAATTAGCCAAGAGGTTGGCTTATCAATTTACAGAAATTGAGAGTTGGGATCATTTATATAATTCTTGAGGGAGGTCAATTGTATAAATGCACGAGTCATCGCATTAAATAGTTTTTCATTAGACTCAAATTTAAAACGATGAATACTTATCATATTTATTTTCCTTTTCACAGTCAAATATACAGATATAACTGTTAAATAACAAAATGGTTGGCCATACTAATGACCCAATGCCAAGTGCCACGCTCGGACGTGAGTCTTGGCTTAAGCTTTTCATGGACACTATGAATCAGTCAACTCGTCTGAAGAATAACGGGTCCAACTTTTCGGACTGGGAGGCGGCATTACGGAATGCTGCCATTGCTGACGGTAAGCTTAAGTACTTGACTGAGCCACTACCGCCAAACCCAGGCCCCAATGCAGGAGCAAATGAATCACTTGCTTATAGTGATTTCGTAATGGAGGCGGGTGCGATAAAGAACGTACTCATCTTTTCAATGGAATCAAATTTGCAAAGGCGATTCTTTGCCCATGGTGCAAACAAGATTTTCACCACGCTCTCTAACGAGTTCTTTAAAACTCCAAGGATCGTTAGCTATGAGCATACCTGTCGCTTTTTTGAAGCGAAACTCCAGAAGGGCCAAGCGGTTAGCCCACATATTCTTGAGATGATTGAGAATGTTGAGAAACTGGAGGCATGCACTTGGTTGCAAAATCGATGAGAAGATCGTCATAGACCGCGTTCTTCATTCACTTCATGATGGTTTTGCCCTTTTCAGGGCAAATTACTATATGAATGATATGAAGAAGAGACTTCATCAGCTCCACTCACTCCTTGTACAGACCGAGAGTGATCTGAAATTGAGTGGGGGTCTGAAACAGGACGTTCTCATGATTGCCAACAAGGGCAGAGGTTAGGGCAAGGCTCAGACCAACCTAGCTGTAGGGAAGCCGAAGTTCAAAAAGCCAGGGCAAGGCAAGAGTGGGCCTCGTGAGACTAGCGGTAGCTCACAAGGCAAGACAAAGAGCGATGAAGGTAATGTGGAGTGCCACCATTGCCACAAGTTTGGGCATTGGAGGAGGAACTGCCTCGTGTACCGTGAGGAAATTAAAGCAGGCCGCGTCTTTCCTGTTGGTATGTCTTCTTCTTTTATTCATATGATTGAGATCAACCATGCAAGTTTCGGAACTTGGGTATTAGATACTGGTTGTGGTTCTCATCTGTGCAATCATTTGCAGGGCCTAAGAAACATCACAACTCTCGCAAGGGGTGATGTGGACCTGCGAGTGGGGAATAGAGCGAGAGTAGCTGCCGTTTCAGTGGGAACATATGTAATCCAACTCCCGAGTGGATTTGAGTTATTTCTGAATGACTTTTACTATGTACCCAGTTAATCTAAGAACATTATTTCAGTCTCCGTACTTGATAAGGACGGTTTTTCGTTTGTAATAAAGGATAATAGCTGTATTTTCTCTTTAAACGAAATGATTTATGGTCAAACAGTTTCCATGAATGGGATTTATGTTTTAGATCAAACCACAGATATAATGCATGTGAGTAGTAAGAAAGCAAAGGTTGGTGACAAAGATCTAACCTATTTATGGCATTGCCGTATGGGACACATAAATGAAAAACGCGTGAAGAAGCTCATTGACAATGGGACTATATCCCCATTTGACTATGAATCTTTTGGCACGTGTGAATCTTGTCTCATAGGCAAAATGACTCGAATTTCCTTCAAAGGTGTTGGAATGCGCGCTGCTGACCTATTAGGACTCATACATACTGATGTGTGTGGACCTATGTCTATCAACGCTAGAGCTAGAGATGACTATAGATATTTTATCACTTGTTCACGGACGATTTTTTGAGTAGATATGGATATGCTAATTAATGAGCATAAAGTGAGTCCTTTGACAACGTTCAAAGAATTCAGGAATAGGTTGAAAACCAGCTGAGGATAGA
>JAIUZE010021317.1:0-38189 GCA_022085475.1 Heliosperma pusillum | reverse complement strand
TTTTTTTACACACCTCATGTGTGGACTTTCAGATTAAAATTAAAATTGCCTGACAGGAAACATGAAACATCAGTGGATCTGATTTTTTTATTGTGCATTAGCAGTTGGTGATGCGATTCCTGCTTCTGTCTTCTTTTTGAACTAAGGGTAAGGTCGCTTAGGATGGTGGCTCTTATGGCTCTTTCTTCACATGGCGCTTGTTGCGTTTAGTTGATTCTAGTTTTATGGTAAGATTTTGATCATCAGTTGATGGTTTTTTTTACAACTCTTTACCTGTACATAAGAGTAGACATGATATATGGCGCGGTTCGTTCCTTAGTCTTAGTCACTGTAAATAAACTTCTTGAAAGGCTTTGGAATTGAGTTTGTCACAAGAGCATAATAATTTCATAGAACTTTAATTTCCACAGAAATGTCATTAGCTCTCAAATAAACTTGTGCTACAAATTTATCTACAAAACTAACTACTCTCTACAAATGACAAAAAATCTACTCTAAAAACTACTGATGAGCATTTGTTGTTGGTTTGTTCCTAGATGTTCATATGATCGACAAGCGACGAAGGATGAAATCAAGGCTTTCTCTACGTCCTCTGCTACATGTCTTTGAATCATTGACATAGCATACTCCATGAAACTTGAATCACAAGGTAAGGTAATCGGCCCTGAACTTGTCATCCCAAACTCTTCCTCGGCCAATCTCAAGAGCTCCCTTACTATCTCATTGTTCAAATATGTCAATGGAATCATAAACCGTCTTCCATCCGTTGTGTAGACGACAAAGTAACCCTCTTTGGCAACAGGTCTTGACCAGGTGATCCTCTTCCTGCTAGCAATTGCTAGTCTTTGCCATTTTTTCGCCATTTTAATAAGTTTCTTTGTGCTAATCATTTTGAAGGTTTTATTGAAAGCAAAGAATGTTTTTTTTTGTTCTTAGTGAAGAAATTACTGAAAAGAGTGTTTGGATTTGGATGCTTGAGACTTGAGAATGATCAAGTTTTATACCTTCATGCTAACGACATGTCACTTCAATGTTGCCAGGATTTTTCCTTTAGCTTGGAGGCAAACCATGTGAGTATTACAGGTGGAGATATATATCAGATATAATTTTCGACAACCGAATCAATTTGGATGATCTGAAAACATGTAGGCCTGGTATAGTTCTTGGTTATTATTTGTCACTTTGATTGACTGATCTTGTCATAATTTCAGTTGAGTATACGTCTCGCCAGCATTGCTGCCCTTTTGTCTGAACTCTAAAATGTACAGTACTACATAGATACAACTTGAACATCTAGAGCTGTAAATACAGAATTTGACAGGTTATTTTTTTGTTTTGTGTTTTGAAAATGATAATTAGTTATTAAACTATTTGGATTTCAGATTTGATGGAAAATTAAAACTAAGTGCAATTTCCGAGAAAATTAAAACTGTGGGCTGCATGCCTCAAACTCTATAATTTCGCAATAAGCGAGAGCTTTTGTAATGTTAGGATATAAGCAAGTATAGGAGTCCAATGTACTGACTGTACTGTACTAGTATCCGAACAAGCTAACACTAAATGAAACTGTCAAATACACCATCACAGTAAAACTTAAAAGAGCCCACAAGGAGTAAACATGTGAAAAAACCTTGCTAGTGTGTCTTATACATCCAGTGATTTCCATATGCAGGGGATAAACTGATAAATTTCTATGCTCTATTGATGATTTCCAAATTTTAACTCAATATTCCGTTAATTTTCGAAACAATATCCAGCACCCTTGCCTCATCATAAGAGGGATCCTTTGAGGCATTTGTTGCTGTATTGTATAATTTCGTAGAAGTTTAAAAGATCGGCTTTCTGCATTTGAACAACTTGCCTAACTAATAAAAAAGATAAAAATAAGGATATGATGCTACCAAAAAAACATTTGTTTAATTCACATGAAACTTAATCTCATTAATTCTGATCTCTAGGTAAAACTACATTATCTGCTCTGTACAAACTAATGAAAAAATATTCTTAAAAACTAGAGATAAACAAATGTCGATTTGTTTGCTCTTGATGTCCGATTACTGAGTATCTACAGTTGGTTAAAGATGCAATCAAAGCGATTTCCATGTCCTTAGCCACATGACTTTGGATCATAGAGATGGTGTATTCCATGAAACTTGAATCACAAGGCAAGGTGATTGGTGCGGAAGTATCTAAGCCAAATTCTTCCTCTGCCATTCTTAATAATTCTCTGAAAATATTCGTATCAAGATACGTCAAGGGAATCATGAACCGTCTTCCATCTGCTGTGTAAACAACAAAATGACCTTCAGAGGTCACTGGTCTCGACCAGGAAACCCGCTTCCTGCTAGCAACTGCCATTCTTTGCCACTTCTTTGCCATCTTGATGAGTTTCCTTGTACTAATCATTTTTGCTGGTTTTAAGAAGAAGAAAAATGAGAAATCTTTCAAAATGAGAAAGTATTGTAACTTAGAAATGAATATATGAACTTCTTGTGTTTTGTTTTATCCTAAATAAAGCTTGGAGAATTGTTTGAGTTTTATAGCTTCCAATTAAAGACATCACTTAAATGCTAACTAATACCTTGTTTTCATTGTTTGGGAACAAAACCATGTGAAAACTTTAGGTGGTTATCTGTAATAATGCAAATTAAGCAAGTAGACCTAAGATGTTGTCTTGCTGATTGATTATATAATCCCCTTGTTATCCACAAGATTTGTTCATATACAGTGACATATTTCAACTCGCCCTACATGAGTCGGAAGTTCGATGACTACTGACTTTCAAATGTTCAATCCAGGGCAATCAAAAACCAACATATACACCAGCTCTGTCTAGTTCATTTGGACCTACATTCACATGGTTTTGCACCATAAGAGTTAGAATTATACAAGAAACATTTAAGTCTTGTGTCTTTTGGTGAAGTGTTATAAAATCGCAATTAGCTATCTTAGTTCCATCAAACCAAAAATCCCTTTTTTCATATCAACCTTTTTATTACAAAAATATGATCAGTACAAAAAAACTCGTAAAAATGGCAAGGAAGTGGCAAAAGTTAGCAGCTGCCAGCAGGAGGAGGATTTCCTTGCCAAAAATAAAATTCGCTGTAAAAGGCCACTTCTTCATTTACGTGAATGATGGCAAAAGGTTTGAGATCCCCTTAGCCTATCTTAAAAGTGACATTCTTCAAGAGCTCTTTAGAATGGCAGAAGAAGAGTTTGGACTGATGCTTGACGGGCCTATTATATTACCCTGTGATTCAATTTTGATTGAGTATGCCATCTCTATGGTACAAAGGCATACGACCGAGGATTTTCAGAAGGCTTCTATTGTGTCTTTAGGTGATTGTCGGTCTTCATCGTCAACGTTTTCTCACCGAGAGCTCACAAAACAGCATCTTTTAGTCTGTTAGTTTTTAGATAGTCAAGGAAGAAATAGCAATCTTCTATTCATCATGTAAATGACAGGATGCTATAGATGTAACAGAATTTTGATCATAATCAATTGACATAACCTTTACAGTATAATATCTCATGCTTGCTAGAAACCCGAATGCGTTAATAGCTAGTATAAAAAACTGAAAGATCTTTACTGTTTCAATTATCTTTCTAATTTTGTCAGTTACAGAAAAAGTTGGCCATGTTACCAGCATTGGAGGATTGAAGGGGGCTAGGCGGCTATCAAGGGTATACATTTACATTTTTTCAATTGAAGTTTTCGTTTTTTTTCCCTGATCATCTCTAACAGCCTTACGTAATATCCCCCCGCCCATTCCCCCTAACACAGGATTCTGTGTCCGCTACTGGTTGATGGACAATGGTAAATACATCAATATACTAATAATTTCTCGTGAATCTTTACAGTTGATGGACAATGGTAAATACAACAGTGCATAAAACTAGCTGTTGTGTCATTAAATGTCATATCAGTATGAACCAGGTTCAGGTGAAAACCATAACCATTTCATGGTCAGCAGGAAAATTCTCGTAGTTTCTAGTGAATGTTCTTGTCGCTGCTGTGATATGATCGATGTGCTTGTCATTTTTTGGTGAATGTTTTAGACTTCTAGTGATCACTGCTGATATGATCGGTATGTGTTTGACATTTCAAGTGGATGTTCGAGTAATCTAATCGCGGCCTTATCTAGTTACCTTCATTAGCCACATGTTTTGGATCATATAAATGGTGCACATGTTATGCTTTATGTTTGTGGTGTTTAATACTTCAACAAATTTGGTACATCAGTTCATGTTGTTGCCCTGCAATTGATAAATTCAGGGAGTACCCACCTGAGAGTACTAGCTCCCATGGCCTTATACATGTACATGGTTTTGTTCTTGTCACGTCTTTGAATAAGACGATAAGACATGACTAAATAATTGCATAACAGGGGGATCAGGTATTACTCTCAGAGTCATACATACCTACAACATCACAAGGCTGACATTACTGTAAGTCAGCACCACAAAAGAAACAGTTTGATAAGTAAAAAAGACCTATACTGTAGTTGGGTTTTATAGGTCCAATATGATAGGAATAAATGGGCTTAATTAGCAGAATTTTTCTTCTATTTCTCTCATATTGAAGTACTTTAATAGCAGACAGATTAGTTGATTCAGAGTCAATTCCGATGAAATTTTTATACGCGTCATCAGAAAATAGCTGTTATCTATCGATTCATAAGAAGCTAGGTATGCAGCATAAATCAGCAAATGTTCAATGTAGTTGTCATAAGCGGTCGCCTTTGAGCTATTATGTTCTTTTTATAAAAGTTCAAATCTTGCATTTGATTAATTAACTACCATATAGCTGAGCGAACAAGAGAATTGTTTCTGAACTCACTAGATATTTCATTAATTCTGAATTCTGATCTCTAAGGTGAAACTACAACTATTCTGTACAAAAGAATTGAAGAAGAATACAATGTTTTAGAAACTAGCAAATCAGCAAATGTTGATTATTTTGCTGTTGATGTTCTACTAATGATGAGTATCCACAGCCGGACAAAGAAGCAATCAATGCATTCTTTAGGTCCTTAGCCACATGCTTTTCGATCATAGAGATGATATACTCCATAATACTTGAATCACAAGGTAAGGTGATTGGCCCGGAAGCAGCTATGCCGAATTCTTCCTCTGCCAATCTCAATAGTTCTCTGAAAATATCCGTTTTTAGATACGCCAAGGGAATCATGAACCGTCTTCCATCAGTGGTGTAAACAACAAAATGACCTTCATAGGTTGCTGGTCTAGGCCAAGTAACCCGCTTCCTGCTCGCAACTGCCATTCTTTGCCACTTCTTTGCCATCTTGATGAGTTTCTTTGTGCTGATCATTTTGCGGGTTTTATGAAAAAAATGAGAAATCTTTGAATATGAGAAAGTGTTACAACTAAGAAGTGTAAAGATGAAGTAACTGTGTTGTGTTTGATTCTGAAAAACTTGGAGAAATGACCAAGTTTTATAGCCTCAAACTGAAGACATATCACTAAATGTTTAACTAACAACTTGTTTTATTTGTTTAGGGGCAAAACCATGTGGAAATTTCAGGTGGGTATGTCTGATTTGTGGTATTACCAATTATGTAGACCCAATATGTCATCTTGTTGATTGATTATTGATTATAATTTAATAAGACTCTTGTTATCCACAAGATTGTTGATATACAGTACCAAAGTACAGCTAATAATGTGACAATTGGTTTGGATAATCTGAAAGAGTTTATCTAACTAATGTCCCCACTGCATAGTTAGCCCAAATGTAGAAATTAGTCTGATGCTAAACAAGTAACTACACAACCAACTAACGAAATAATGATAGATCCTAATGTAGAGATTAGTCTGAAGCTAAACAAGTAACAACACAGGACCGTTTTCGGTACATGATAGATGTACTGAACCAACTAACTAATGTCTGTGGTGTACATTTAGTATAGACATTAAGTTTTGATTTTGAATACTAATAATACAAGCAAAATGACTGACGAAATTGTTGGTATCTTTTCAGTTTTCGTACATCAGGCTCTCCTTACTTCGTAATTTACGGGAGTCCTTGAGTGACTGATCTGAGGTAATGTTTTTCTTGTATACTTTGATTTAGTAATGGGTTGTTGCCATGCCATCCTGAGTGCGTTTTTCAGTAGGACTCGTTAGGAAAACAGTATATTTTCATCAATGGGTAAAGCCCTCGTATATCTTGCTTCCTTAGTCTCACCATAGGCTGAAGCCTTCGAGAAACTAAAGTTTAACTTATCGTTGATTATCCAATTTTTGTTGATGTTTTGATTTAGATTGTCAATTAATGGACTTTGTATACCAACTCTTGCTTGTACTTAAGTTGAAGAGGGCTGGTGACGCCACATAAATCGTGACTTGCTTAAACTACCAAACCGCAGCCAGGAATTCACATACGACTTTAAATAGATGCAAAATAATGGAAAAAGTCGGATGATATGTTCCTCTTTGTTTATTTAGCTTATTATGTTTTCGTATGAAAGTGCTTAGTTATTGAGTATCAAAATTAAATTTCTTAAAAAGCTTCGGAACTAACTTTCATGTTATATCGTTCTGAGTTTCCTTCAATTTGTTTCCTATTAAGTTATGTATTTATAATCGTTTCGAGGCATTGGGATACTGTTGTTCCATTATTGGGTGAAGGAAGAAACAAAGAGACATTGACTATTTCATTAACTTTAGAATTACAAAAATTCATTAGCTATGATCTACAATTAATCTATAATTTGTACAAATGACAAACAAAGCTCTCTAAAAGCTACTGATGAGCAACTGTTGGTTTGTGCCTAGATGTTCATATGATCGACAAGCGACTAAGGATGAGACCAAAGCTTTCTCTACGTCCTCTGCTACATGTCTTTGAATCATTGACATAGCATACTCCATGAAACTTGAATCACAAGGCAAGGTAATTGGCCCTGAACACGTCATCCCAAACTCTTCCTCAGCCAATCTCAAGAGCTCCCTTACAATCTCGTTGTTCAGATACGTCAATGGAATCATAAACCGTCTTCCATCCGTTGTGTAGACGACAAAGTAACCCTCTTTGGCAACAGGTCTTGGCCAGGATATCCTCTTCCTGCTAGCAATTGCTAGTCTTTGCCATTTTTTCTCCATCTTAATAAGCTTCTTTGTGCTAATCATTTTGCGGGTTTTAAGTTTTAAGAATGTAATAAAAAGAGGGTTTTTTATTCCTTGGTGAAGAAATTACTTAAAAGTGTGTAGTTTTGGATGGTTAAGACTTGAGGATGATCAAGTTTTATAGCTGTTAGCTGAAGACATGTCACTTTAATGTAACTAACCTGTTCTCCTACTCTAGCAGCATACCCATGTGGATGTTCACTTCATCATTTAGAGTAATTCACTTGGAATTTTCTGATAGCTGGCAATGTTTGCTTGTTGTCTGAACTTCATTCTTCGACTTATACCTAATAGTATTAGATAAGACAATAGAGCAGCACGGGACAGTCGATACTAGACCTGACAAAACTGATTCGACCAATAACCTGATCCAAGACCCGATAACCACATCTGATCTGACCCAATGTTTGCAGGAATTTTCCATGACCGCCAAGAGTGACCCGTTTGCCAGGTTTGGAGAAAGCACCCTGATCAAGATGCTCCAACCTTACGGATTGAGTGGTGCTAATGGAACTTCAAAATTAGGCCTGTCCTACATGAGTCCGAACTTAAATTCGGGGCAACCAGAAACCAAACATTTCCATCAGGTATGTCTAGTTCATTTGGACCTACATTCACATGGTTTCGCACCGTAAGAGTTAGTATCATACAAGAAACATTTAAGTCTCATGTCTTTTGCTGAACTGCTATAAAACTTTAGGCAGTAATCACACTCGCATCAAACTTAAAACAACTTTTCTTATAAACATCTTATTATATTCCTACATTTTACAGTTTAAAACTCAAGTCTTCAATATACTCAAAATATGATTAGTACAAAGAAGCTCATAAAAATGGCGAGGAAATGGCAAAAGATAGCAGCTGCCAGCAGGAGGAGAATTTCCTGGCCGAGATCAAATGTTGCTGAAAAAGGCCACTTCTTCATTTACGCAAATGATGGCAAAAGGTTTACGATCCCCTTGAGCTATCTTCAGAGTGACATTCTTCAAGAGCTCTTTAGAATGGCAGAAGAAGAGTTTGGGCTAACTAGTGACGGGCCTATTATATTACCGTGTGATTCAGCGTTTATTGAGTATGCCATCTCTATGCTACAAAGACATATGACCGAGGATTGTCAGAAGGCGTTTATCTTGTCCTTTGGTGATTGTCGCTCCTCATCATCAATGTGGTCACAACAAGAGCTCACAAAACAACATATGTTAGTCTGTTAGCTTCTAGATAGGCTAGATAAAAATTACAATCTTCGCTTGTTATGTAAATGACAAGATAGTGTAGATGTAACAGAATTTTGTTCGTAATCAAATGAATTAGCGTTTAAAGTATAATTTGTTGTGCTTTGTCAGAAAATCATAATGAATTCTAATTGATATGAAATGATTTAGCTTTTACATAAACATTGCATGCTCAACAGGAAAAACCTTGGTATGTAAACCTTGGCTTGCTAACATAAGTTCAATCATGTTATTCTGCGATTTAATGCTACTTATTCATGTCCTCTGATGCTACTTATTCAACTCACCAAACCATCCCCCCTCTATATACACGCCTTCTGTGATGCAGACTGGGCTGGTGATCCCGACGACTATGTCTCAACAACAGGACAACAATACTATTTCACGGTCCTCCAAAAATCAGCGTGCTCTATCCCGATCTTCAAAAGAAGCCGAGTTTAGAGCTATCGCGGACACTACTGCAGAAGTTCTATGGCTCACGTCACTCAAGAGCTCGGCATTTCTATCATCAAACCACCATCTATCTACTGTGATAACCTTAGTGCAACACACTATTCGGGGAACCCCGTCTTCCACTCCCGAATGAAACACCTCGCACTTGCCTTTCATTTCCTCAAAGAACATGTCTGAACTGGAACTATAAAAATTCAGCATATCAATGGCACCGATCAGCTCGCCGACACGCTCACTAAGCCTCTCCACAAGCCACGATTTAAGGAGTGATAAGAATCGGCTAACCATGCAAAATTAAGCTCATTTCAGTTTTACTCATAATTCTGTTGCTAAACATTTGATTATGTTGTGCAACTGTTCCTGCAAAAAGACGGCCAGTAATCGGATAGTACCTATGGAGTCTCCTCGACTTGATTCCATACTTTAAATTGTCGATTCAAGGCAGTTTGTAATGACCAAGTTTCTAATTTTTATGTTAAGGGCCCAATAACACTAGTTTTTTTTTTCATTAGATTTTTATTTTTTAATCCATTTAAGTTAAGCTAATAATTCATACTTATTTATAAAAGTTCTTGCATTTGATGAACTTCCGAAATAGACAATTAGTACTCAGTAAAGAGCTAGTGAAACAATTGTTTCTGATGAACTCAATAAAAATTTCATTAATTTCTGATTTCTAACATAAAAATACATCTGTTATGTACAAAAGATTTGAAGAGAATTACTAAACTATGTTTTAGAAACTAGAAATCAGCAAATGTTGATTAGTTTGCTGTTGATGTTCAACTAATGACGAGTATCTACAATCGGATAAAGAAGCAATCAATGCGTTCTCTAAGTCCTTAGCGACATGGTTTTGGATCATAGAGATGATGTACTCCATGAAATTCGAATCACAAGGCAATGTAATTGGCGCGGAAGCATCTATGCCGAATTCTTCCTCTACCAATCTTAATAGTTCTCTGAAAACATCAGTCTTTAGATACGCCAAGGGAATCATGAACCGTCTTCCATCTGTTGAGTAAACAACAAAATGACCCTCATCGGTCACTGATTTTGGCCAGGAAACTCGCTTCCTGCTCGCAACTGCCATTCTTTGCCACTTCTTTGCCATTTTGATGAGTTTCCCTGTACTGATCATTTTTAGAGGCTTTAAGAATAAAATGAGAAAGAGTTGTAACTAAGAGATGAAAATATGAAGTAGTTGGGTTGTGTTGATTTGTGTTTGATTGTGAAAAACTTGGAGAAATGGTCAAGTTTTATAGCTTCAATTGGAGACATATCACTTAAATGCTAACTAATACCTTGTTTTCATTGTTTAGAGGCAAACCATGTGATAATTTGGCTTACATTAATCTATCAATTTGTATTAATACAAATAATGTAGACCCAAGATTGTCTTCTTGCTGATTGATTGTAATCTCCTTGTTATCCACTAGATATGTTCTTAAATTGTATGAAAGTAATGTTCATCTAACATCTTAGCTGTTAGCTGTCACTTCTGTTCCTGTAACCTAATCCAAATTATGTAGAGACCATGTCTGTTAAGTGCTAAACTAAACGACAAAATCGGTTTCCAGTACAAGGAAAACTTACTGAACCAACTCGTTAACGTTTACCTCTCTTTGTTTTTCTACACATCTCATGTGTGACTTTCAGATTATGTTTTAAATTACCTGACAGGAAACACGAAACATCAGTCGATATGAATTTTTATATTTTGCAGTAGCAGTTGGTGATGCAATTCCTGGTACTGCTTTCTTTATGAGGAGTTTGAAAACATTCTCTCAATGTTTTCAACTAAGGGTAAAGTCGCTTCTATCCGACCTCTTATCCCCCACAAAGGCCAGAGCCTTTGAGGTAGCAAGGCTCTTGTTGTCGTTTAGTCGATTCTAGTTTTATGTTATGATTTTGATCATTAGTTCATGGTTTTTTTACAACTTCCTACTGTACATAAGAGTTAACATGGTATATGGCGTGTTTCGTTCCTCAGTCTTAGTCACTGTAAATAAACTTCTTGAAAGGCTTTGTTATCGAGTTTGTCACAAGCATAAAATAATTTTATAGAACTTTGATTTCCACAGAAATGTCATTAGCTCTCAAATAAACTTGTGCTACAAATTTATCTACAAAACTAACTACTCTCTACAAATGACAAAAAATCTACTCTAAAAACTACTGATGAGCATTTGTTGTTGGTTTGTTCCTAGATGTTCATATGATCGACAAGCGACTAACGATGATACCAAGGCTTTCTCTACGTCCTCTGCTACATGTCTTTGAATCATTGACATAGCATACTCCATGAAACTTGAATCACAAGGCAAGGTAATTGGCCCTGAACTCGTCATCCCAAACTCTTCCTCAGCCAATCTCAAGAGCTCCCTTACAATCTTGTTGTTCAGATACGTCAATGGAATCATAAACCGTCTTCCATCCGTTGTGTAGACGACAAAATAACCCTCTTTGGCAACAGGTCTTGACCAGGTGATCCTCTTCCTGCTTGCAATTGCTAGTCTTTGCCATTTTTTCGCCATTTTAATTAGTTTCTTTGTGCTAATCATTTTGAAGGTTTTATGATAGAAAAGAATGTGTTTTTTTCTTAATGAAGGAAATTACTGAAGAGTGTTTGGATTTGGATGCTTGAGACTTGAGAATGTTCAAGTTTTATAGCCTCATTCTAAGGACGTGTCACTTCAATGTTGCCAGGGTTTTTCCTTTACTTAGAAGACAAACCATGTGAGTATTACAGGTGGGGATATATATCAGATATAATTTTCGACAACCGAATCATTTTGGATGATCTGAAAACATGTAGGCCAGAGATGTATCTTAAGATTGTTATGGATCAAATGCTTTGGCCTGTCACTTTGCTTGACATTGCTTGACAGATGATGCCATAATTTCAATTGAGTATACGTCTCGCCAGCATTGCTGTCCCTTTGTCTGAACTCTGGAATGTATGAATTTGAACATCGAGAGCCGACTATACAGAATTTGACAGGTTGTTTTCTGAGTTTGGAATATGATAACTACTAATCCAATTATTCTGCACTTCCTATATGAAGGAAGTTACAGTTAATCAATGCAATTTTTCGACAAAATTTTAACTGTGAGCTTCCAAGAATAGTCTGTTTGTGTTTCGTCACTATATAAGCCCCTATCCCTTATTGCTGTCATTTATCAGAATTTTTATGAATGAAATTGTCAATCATCTTCATCCTCTTTATCCTTCTATCTCTCTGTCTATTTTATTTTGTTCTTTTAGTGTGAATCCCAGGTGAATTCCTCAATCCCATTCGGTACAGGTTCTCGTTTTTGCGACATATCAATCCTCGGATTGAACAGTTGCATCATTTGGTATCAGAGCTACTCCATCCTCGGACTGCCACTCTATCCTAAAAAAATGAGGCAAAAAACAAATGGTGAGCAATAATCGCAGACTGAGCTAGTCCACCAAACTCGTGTTTTGAAGGCTCTGGTGCACACCAGGTGGTCGAAAAAATTCCCGAACAAATTTCTTACATAAATCAAGTCTCAATGTTGAGTACCAATGGCGACGACACTCAGCTTAATTTCTGGAAGCTCAATCATGCCTTGCGTCAAGCGTGTAGAAAACAAAGCTTTACCGGTAGTGAATTTCAATATACCTAACATGTTGGACGATTGCACGTTCCAACCTTATCATAAAAATGGCTCAAGCTGCCAAAGTTGCTGAACTTAACTCGACGTAGTTTTGGATGAAGTTCTGTACAACTACCAATTCGAACTCTACAGGTATGACCTTCTTTTATGCAATTGAAGACCAATTTTTCTCATTTCAGGAACTTTAAAGATTGACAATATTCAACCAAAATGCATCAGTATGGAGATAAGTTACTTGTTTATTAGCTATTGGGAAATTGTTCTTCGAACCTGAACATTCTCATATGCCAAATTGGGTTATGTGAAGATTATCTATGATTTTGGGAGTTCAAGCTTGTATCACTAAGGTGTTTGAGTTGAAAGTTTGTTGGAGAGCGTACTTAACCTTCACAGAATTATATAGTTGGGGTATACAGCCATCATGTTGCGAATGGCCGTACCTAAAACAGTCACTAGAGGACGAATTTTTTTTGCTCCGACATCACCTTGGGTATAATAAAATTGATTATATGTCGTCTTACATTCTTATCTTTGATCCTGGAGACTTGGTATTTGGTGCAACATCTTCAAGCGTTGTTTTTGTTTCTATAGAGTGAAATACGGTTCTTCACCTTTGAGGACAAGGGTGACTCTAGGAGTGAGGAATGTACTTGGGAATTGACAAGAAAGAGGTATGTGTACCAGTGCATTTGTCGCAATCTGATCGTGTTGGTTGTACTGGTAATCGTAGCAAGCCGAGTTTCAAGTGAGCAATTATGACTATAATGATGAAGATCATGATATTTATGACATCTACTTTTGGAGCTAATGAACTGGAATTGATATTGCACACATTCACCCCCTGCTCATTGATTTTCATAGGATGTGATGGCATATTTCTTGTAACTGATGGCTTCAAGCTCATCTATCGCCTACACTATACTCTTTCGCGTCTTTGATATTGGTGGTATCAAGGGTGTCGATATCGTTTCGACCTTTGAATTGTTCAAGGAGAATGCAAGATTGATACATACCGAAATATATAGCCCATATAGGAACATTAAATAGTTTGTAATTGTTAGAACATGCAAACGGGTTGGGTCACACCCAAAAGGAGGAATCCTTTTTCTCATAGTAGGAGCACCCCCTTAGTAATAAAGAGGTACAATCTCTCTTTCTCTAACAATGTGGGACACTCACATGTGGGATTTATATTCCAACCGTAATGATAATCAAAAGAATTTTATTAATGAAAACTAGCTTATGCTTGTTTGGTTATTAGAATCCAGTCTTTGATTGAACAACTGCATTTCTATCCTTATTTGCTTAAGTTTCGTAATTTTCTCATTTGCTCTTCCATGTTTATTTCCGATCGCACATAAGAGTTGTCTTTTATTCGATTTTAGTTTATGTTATGATTTTAATTATCAGTTGATGGATTTATAACAGCTCCCCACCTGCACATAAGAGTAGCCATGATATATGATGGTGCGGTTCGTTCCATATTCACCGTAAAAAAACTTCTTGAAAGGCTATGGAATTGAGTGTCACAAGAGCATATTAACTTCTAGAACTTTAATTTCCACAGAAATGTCATTAGTTCTCAATTAAGCTTGTGCTACAAATTAATCTACAAAACTAACTATTTTTACAAATGACAAAAAATCTACTCTAAAAACAACTGATGGGCAATTGTTGGTTTGTTACTATATGTTCATATGATCGACAACTGACTAAAGATGAAACCAAGGCTTTCTCTACGTCCTCTGCTACATGTCTTTGAATCATTGACATAGCGTACTCCATGAAAATTGAATCACAGGGCAATGTAATCGGCCCTGAGCTAGTCATCCCAAACTCTTCCTCGGCTAATCTCAAGAGCTCCCTTACTATCTCGTTGTTCAAATATGTCAATGGAATCATAAACCGTCTTCCATCCGTTGTGTAGACAACAAAGTAACCCTCTTTGGCAACAGGTCTTGACCAAGATATCCTCTTCCTGCTAGCAATTGCTAGTCTTTGCCATTTTTTCGCCATCTTAATAAGTTTCTTTGTGCTAATCATTTTGAAGGTTTTAAGAAATCAAAGAATGTGTTTTTTTTCCCTTAGTGAAGAATATACTTGAAGAGTATTTGAATTTGGATGCCAGAGACTTGAGAATGGTCAAGTTTTATAGCTTCATGCTAACGACATGTCACTTCAATGCTGCCAGGGTAGTTTGGAGACATACCATGTGAGTATTATAGGTGGGGATATCAGATATAGTTTTCGACAACCGAATCATTTTGGATGATCTGAAAACATGTAGGCCAGGTATAGTTCTTGGTTAGTATGGATCAAATGCTTTGGCCTGTCACTTTTGTCATAATTTCAATTGAGTATACGCCTCGCCAGCATTGCTGTCCTTTTGTCTGAACTCTGAAGTCAAGTTTATGACAGCTTGAACATTTAGAGGTGAACATAAAAAGTTTGACAGGTTGTTTTTCGAGGTTGGATAATGATAATTACTAATAAATAAAATTTTCACTTCCTGTATAATTGAAGTTACAATCAATCAATGCAATTTTTGACAAAATTATAACTTTGGGCTTCCAAGAATAGTCTATATGTGTTTAAAGAACGAGGGTAAGGCTGCACGTCTGGTTTTGTAATACCGGGATTTAGGATTGGTGTCCAATGTACTGACTGTACTAGTATCCGAACAAGCTAACACTGAATGGTACTGTCAAATAGTCGAGACTTATGGTATGTTCAATGAAGTTCCCCAACGACGTTCTGTGATATCTTTTATGATTGTTTCGGAAGTATAAACATGTCAGATTCATAGTCACAAAGTGAGAAAACTTGCTGGTGGTGTCTTATACATCCGGTGAATTCCATATGCAAAGGGTAACCAGAAAAGGTTCTATGCTCGATTGATGATTTTCCAGTTTTAACACAATATTGCATCAATTCTCGAAACAATTTACAGAAGAAGTCGCTTATAAATAAGCTCGCTTTGTTAAATTGTCACATGGGCGGCATGGCTACGTATACCCAGCATCCTTACGGGGTACGGCCTTCCCCTGTCATAAGAGGGATCCTTTGAGGAACTGGTCGCGCTGTATTGTATAATTTTCTCTGCATTTGAACTTGTCGAAATAATAAAAAGCTAAAAGCAAGGAATAATGCTACCAAGAAAACAGTTGTTCAAAGAAACTTAATCTCATTAATTCTGATTTCTAGGTAAAACTACATCTGCTCTATACAAAATAATGAAAACAAAAATAATGTCTTAGAAACTAGAGATAAGCAAGTGTTGGTTTTTTGTTTGCTCTTGATGTCCGGCTACTGAGTATCTACAACTAGCTAAAGACGCAATCAAAGCGATTTCCATATCCTTAGCCACATGACTTTGGATCATAGAGATGGCGTACTCTAGGAAACTTGAATCACAAGGCAAGGTGATTGGTGCGGAAGCATCTAAGCCAAATTCTTCCTCGGCCATTTTTAATAATTCTCTGAAAATATTCGTATTTAGATACGTCAAGGGAATCATGAAGCGTCTTCCATCTGTAGTGTAAACAACAAAATGACCTTCATTGGTCACTGGTCTCGACCAGGAAACCCTTTTCCTGCTGGCAATCGCCATTCTTTGCCACTTCTTTGCCATCTTGATCAGTTTCTTTGTACTTATCATTTTTGCTGGTTTTAAGAGAACAAAAAATGAGAAATCTTTCAAAATGAGAAAGTATTGTAATTAAGAAGTGTAAAGATGAACTAGTTGTTGTGTTTGGTTATAAAAAACTTGAAGAAATGGTGAAGTTTTATAGCTTCAAAATGAAGACAGATCAGTTTAATGCTAACTAACACCTTGTTTTCAATGTTTGGTGGCAAAACCATGTGGGAATTTCAGGTGGATTTCTCTAATTTAAATTTTGAAGTTATGTAGACCTAACATGTTTTCTTGCTGATTAAATTATAAGCACCTTGCAATTGTTATCCACTAAATTTGTTCTTATATTGTATGAAAGTATTGTACAACTAATTACCTGTCACTTCTGTTCCTGTAAGCTAATCCAAGTAATGGAGAGGCCATGTCTGTCGAACTAAAAGACAAAAAATCGATATTTTTGTATACGGTAAACTTACTGAATGCAGCCATCTAGACAATTTTTGTGATTGAAAACACAAAACAGCTATCTAAACTGACTGTCCTTCTAACATATTGAACTAAGTTACCTGATGTGATTTCTGAAGCAGTCTCTTGATATCTAAACTGACTGGTTGCGCATTTCCTGCTCCTGTCACCGACAATGACAATCGTCCTTGAAGCACTGAGCTATTATTGTTGTTTGTTCAGTTCTAGTTTTATCTTTTGAGAATAATGATCAACTGATGGACTTTGTACAACAGGTCCAAATTATAGCTTTTAAATTAAACCTCTCTTTATGTTCCCAAGTACCATGTTGCTATTGCTAAAATTAAACTTCTCGAAAAAGCGTTGAATACAGTCCTTAGATAATGAACCAATTTTTTCCATATTTCGAGAGTTTGTTTCCATTACACCGAGAGATGTTAAAATCATAATCAGTATAATAAACACTCTTTCCGCCTCATCAATTTGTTTACCGCTTTGCTTGACTGATCATGCCATAATTTCAATTGAGTAATTATGTGACATATTGCCAGCCGGAGCTGTACTTATGTCTGAACTCTGAAATGCGCGACAGCTTGAACATCAAGAGCTGACTGGTTCAGAATATGACAGGTTCTTATTTGAGTTTGGAAAATGATTGAATATGACAGCTTGTACACTTTGTTATATGTGCTGATAATCAAGCTTGTTTTTCAAGAGCTACTAATTTACATTTCTTACGAGTAAAAGTTCAAATCTTTGCATTTGAGCATCCTGTCTAAACAATAAATAAAGAGCTAAAAGCTAGGACATGATACTGCCAAGAAAGTTGTTGTTCGTTTCGCAATAAATCTTAATAATCTCATTAATTCCGATCCCTGGGTAAAACTACATCTACTCAGCTACTCTGTACAAAATAATGGAAAACAATGTCTTAGAAACTAGAGATAAGCAAATGGTGGTTTGTTTGCCCTTGATGTTCAACTAATGATGAATATCTACAGCTCGACAAAGATGCAATCAATGCATTCTCCAAGTCCTTAGCCACATGTTTTTGGATCATAGAGATGATGTACTCCATGAAACTCGACTCACAAGGCAACGTAATTGGCCCAGAAGCTCCAATACCGAATTCTTCTTCTGCCATTCTTAATAATTCTCTGAAAATATCCATCTTTAGATACCACAAGGGAATCATAAACCGTCTTCCATCAGTTGTGTAGACAACAAAATGACCTTCATCGGTCACTGGTCTCGACCACGAAACTCTCTTCCTGCTGGCAACTGCCATTCTTTGCCACTTCTTTGCCATCTTGATGAGTTTCTTTGTACTGATCATTTTTGCAGGTTGTAAGTTAATTAAATAATGTAAAGATGAAGTTGTTGTGTTGTGTTGTATTGTGTATTTGTGTTTGATTGTGAATAACTTGGAGAAGTGGTCAAGTTTTATAGCCTCAAATTGAAGACATATCACTTAAATGTGAACTAACAACTTGTTTTAATTGTTGGGGGCAAAAGCATGTGGAAATTTCAGGTGGGTATGTTTGATTTGTTTGATTACCAATTAAGTAGACCCGGTCCCTAATGTCGGAAAAGGTAAACAACATGACCGATTGTATTAAACGAGAAATGCAACATTGAAACATATGACCCATTGAAAACGCTATTGCATACGACGGTCTCATGTGAATTACTGTTTTTAGTTCAATAATAAATTCTTATGTTTTCATATAACTATAACCAATTGAGTATACAATTTGGCTTCGAAATTATTCATTTTCAATTACTTTTATAGTTCAATTTGAATCAATGCACTCTGAAGACATTATCTCCTACCATCGAACAAATTACAAGAGTAACAAAATAACTTGGTATTAGTAATTTTCTTTTCAAATTTTACAGTTTTACGATAGTCAAGTTGTCACAACTCACAATATAAGATGAAATTATTACGTGAGAATGGCGACTCATAAGGAAGACAGCATCCTCCATGAACAAGGAATCACAAGGCAAAGTGATAGGCCCATCACTTGGCACACCGAACTCTTCTCTTGCCATCCGAAATAGCTCTCGGAAAAACTCGCTCTTTAGATATGATAATGGGATCATAAACCGCCTTCCATCAATTGTATAAACAACAAAATGACCCTTGTCAGCCACTCTTCTCGTAAACGCAACTACTCGTCTTTTAGATGCAATTAGTTTCTGCCACTTCCCTGCCAATCTCAAGAGTTTCTTGGTACTAAGCTTCATTATTAAGAAGTTTAAAAGACGGTGAACTGAAGTTTCGCGGAAAACTGGTGTGCCAGGTACAACTGTATAAGGGAAAAGAGTACTAATTAGGTGATATATAAGAGATGCAGGAAAGTACACTTCTGTGGTACTTTGCGTACTAGTAGCTGATTTCCAGACACATGCATTTGTAAGTATATAAATATTGTTTATGTATGTTAAACTATGCTTAGGATGTTGGAAGTTGGAACAAACCTGCAATATTTACAAATAAATTGCTCTTTTCAAGGAAACTATGTCTTCCTTGATTGTGCTTCATGTAATATGTGTGAGATGACTGTCCTCTGCTTGTCTGCGATGATAAGAAGAATAATGTATATTGTAAGACGAGAATGTCGTTCAATCAAGTTGACTTCTAAAGTAGAGAGGTTTTCTTTGGATGACTCATAATGAGAATTGCGTCCTACAAATCTATACTGAACAAAAAGTTTGGTGCTCGAAAACTGGAAAATTTGGCTATCAAACATGCTTTCATTTGTTAAAAGAGACTTTAGAGTTGTAGACATTAAGGATCGAAAAATCCGGAGATATTATTATTTCTTAGAAATATTCGGTAAAGGAGTGGGAATAAACCCAGACGTAGAATATTACCTAGCAACGATTCTTGTAATTTCAATCGGCCCACCACCTTATATGAATGTTCACATATATAGCAGAAACTACCTCGAACATATGAGCCTCATAGCTTCTAAAAGCTGCTCCTCCTTGAGCGGTTTGGTCATATGGAGATCCATGCCCGCTTCAGTAATCTTATTCCCGGTCTCTCCTGGTTCATCAGCTGTAAGGGCAATGACCGGAATGTGGATTCCGTACTTCCTTTCCTCTTGTCTAATTCTTCTGGTCGCTACAAAACCATCCATTATAGGCATCTATCAAAAAAGAAAAAGAAATCCCAAAACACTCTAGCATCAGCTAACACAAATCATCTGAAACCGTCAGTCTTAACAAAATAAAGAAACAGAAAATTATGTCGGCATTCCAATTTACCTGGCAATCCATGAGAACATAATCATATGGAAACTTTGAAGGGACATCTCCGTCTATGTCATTCAAAGCCTTGGTTATCAGGTCTAAGGTTTCTCTACCATTTTCACAAACTTCAGCATGACCACCAAGGTGTTTAATGAGGCTAGTGGCAATCTTTCTACCTATTGGGTAATCTTCCGCAACTAAGAACCTCTTTCCATCCAAAGGTTTCTTATTCAAGCTTGTGCTAGCAAGTCCACCAGTGGTGGTTTGTGTCTCCTTAACAAGCGGACCTGGTGACGGGGTTTTAGACAAGTCCACCAGTTGTTCACCTTCTGATGATAAATTATAGGGGGGATTTGTCCTATAGCTCATTTTACGTCTAGAAGCTTTGACCAATCCACCCCCAAACTCCGGCAGCAGCTCTATGACCCTAAACAAGCGATGCCCATGAAGAGGCTCTTGTATTATACAATCTGACTCAGGGAGACTCTCGTCTGCAAGACCTGAGAAATGGGCCTTTCGGGTTTCGGGCCTCTCCAACCAGATCACTTTGATGCATGTGTCCAAATTATCTTTCCTGAGAAAGGCTACCGACCTACACATTTCTTGAAAATCCCCTGCATTAGCATCGAGAATGAGCATCACACACCTCACAGACCCCGCAAATGTAGGCCTTGTGCGAACAGGAATGCTATCAATGGCACCATCATAAAAAGCTAAAGGCGTGAGTTTGGTTCCCCCAAATGGGGACCTCGCCAGGCTTCTCGTTGACGAGGTGCAACGTTGAGACACATTAGCAAGCTTGAATTTTACCTTGTTCTTTAAGACAATAGGGATTTGGTTGACTTGTCTCACAACCACCACCTTTATACCTAAACTCTCCATGTACCTTTTAACCATGCTTCTTCGCTCATCATTGTTCATTAGGAGAGTTACAATGGATTCTTCGAGTCTAGGGCTATGAACAGAACTACTTACCTCAGAGCTAGAGTAAGTGTCTTGGTTATGTACCTTCTCCTGCCAGGGACTATATATAGATTCACTCTCTTCTACAGTCAAGAAGACGTTGAATTTGAAACATGTCCCTTGCTCACCATCGATTTTGTCTACAATCTCTATATCACCGCCCATCAACCGAACCTGAAAAAATTTCACACATTCCGTTAGTATTCTTTTAAAAAGATCTGATCAAATACAAGCGTGGACGAATCCTAACAAGGGTTTTGGTGACCATGGTCAATTCGATTAGGGAATGTGAGAGGGCTTAGCAGGTTGTGCATATGTGAAATTTCTTTGAAACTTTGTCCGTACATGGTTTTATTGCAAGTCTCCCATTAAAAGCTCTACTTCAGACATAAATATAAGCAAAGATGGTATTGTATACTCGTACGAACGATCCCCCGGCATTTCTACCTTTCATGTTACACAATGGAAATTCAGAGGAAACAAATGGTACTTATATATACATACCAATGATTGGACGATGCCAAGTCCTAAGCCAGTGCCAGTTTGTCCAGAAGAATTCTCTTTAACTTGAACAAAGTCCTCAAAGATAGACTTACGTTTATCTATGGGAATGCCAAGACCGGTATCCTCCACTTCGAACACAAACTCCATGCTTTTGGAATCCTGATTGGACGTCCTCATAACATCAAGGTTGTTATATGACTGCTTATTCCGGTAGAAGATGTGAGACAAGCAGCTCAGCAGGCTATTCTTATTTGAAGCGATTATTGAATTTTCCAAGCTCGGTTTCTTAGCCCAAGCTCGAATAGAAATGTGACCACTTGGAGTATACTTGACGGCATTGCTCAATAAGTTTCCAAGGATCTGCTTAAGCTTTCCTCGATCACCTATGACCGCGGAAAATTTCACGATAGAGCCATCACAAGGGTCTAAAATCACGTCTACCCCCTTTTTCAAGGCAACCGGGTGATGTAAATCTGTTATGTCCTCGACAAGTTGTTCCAAGTTAAAGCCTCCCTCCTCGAGTTGCATTTTCCCTGCTTCAATCTTACTGAAATCTAAGATTGAATTTACCATTTCTGTGCAATATGAGAAGTATAGTTAACAACATTAAGGGGTAATACAAAATCTCCTAACAACGGGGACGAGAAATCTTAAGGTAGAGAATGATTGATTATAATTTAAATGCATCTCAGTGGATTTTCACCTTAATCAGCTAAAAGAGAGACAAGTTTTATTTCTTGGTTTAATTAAGATCATGTCTTAGACAAACTTCATCTGTTAGCAGTAGTTAGCTGTGATAAAGATAACTTAAACTTTTGCATTCTTCTGTTGCCGAAGAATGTACAGTTAACTGGCAAACGTTTAAACATTCAATCATGAAGATGAAACTAAAAGTTGAGCATTACATTTTGTGATATCAGGCAAAGAAATTCAGTACCTAAGAGGTCATCAGCACAGTTGTCGATCTTCTTAAAATTTGAAGCTAATTCAGAAGAGGGTTGAACATCATTGTAGCAGAGATCAAGCAAGCCCTTGATGCATGCTAGGTAACCACGGACATCATGGTTAGCACTCGCAAATGCCAAGCTCTGCTTCAAGCTCTTCCTCTCTGCTTGAGCTGTTTTATCCATTTGTCTCATATATGCAGCACATAGTTGCACCTCTCGCCACGCCGCCCTTACTATCAGGGTCACAAATACAAAGATGGAGATTACCATAGCTACCATCATCACTATGAGAAGTATCACTGTCACCTTGGTGCGTTTGTCAACATCACCTAACAAATCCCCATTGCTTGGAAACGCATATACATATACCTACAAAACCCACAAAAGATTTTTTTATATAAAATATGAAGATCGATACAAACATCTGTCCATAATTTGCTTCCCACTTGTCAAAATGTGTGAGAAGAGAATTTTGAAAAATTAAGAAAAAAGAACAGTGAAGCATGTATCAAAACTCAAAACAGTGAAGAAAAGAAAAGATCAAAACTCAAATGAGTTGGATTCTAAGCAGTAGTCTGGAACTTCATTTCATAAACATACATAAAAATTAGATTCAGAAATCACCCATGCTGCATTGTGACTTGTGAGAAGACGTGGCAAGCGTGTCATTCTGTCAAATTAGATCGGGTTGTTGCAAGTTCGGGTTATATTCAGGCGCGCTATTACCAAGTCATTTCGAATTAGGTCTTTACAGGTCGGTTGTTCAGATTGCTTTGTGTCGCTTCAGGTCCTAGTTATTAAATTTAATTTGCTTCAAATCAGTCATTTTGGGTCGTTTCGAATAAATTTGAGTTATTTCATATCAAGTTGTATTCGTATCAGGGTCTGCCTTACATTATATTTGTTGAGTTTGGATTCCCTTGTGATTTCCCCACATTTAAATAGCAGAACATCAAAAAAAAAATCAAGTAGGATCATACCAATTCAACCCTGGCAATATCAACTTGTGAGCAATAGAAAATATGATCCATTTGTCCAATATTCAACCTGGTTGCCAAACTAACACCATTCGATTTCTGGGTTGTACATGAAATCTCTCCAATAATTTGATCAGTGGTACCTCCAAGAATCATTGCTTTATCACCTGTGTTTTTGATCCGCACCCCGGCCATTCCTTGCAGTAGTACCTTGCTATCATCACTAACAGTTGCCATATACATGCTTCCACCATTAAGATTAATATCGGAAAATAAACTGGTAATCCCTTTGACCGCAAACCCAAGAGATACTACTCCTGCTGAGCCTAGTCTTCCAGAGTCTAAGAATAGGTCAGGCTCGTCTCCTTTTTTGCTAATCCAGCTAAAACCTAAGGACGCATAACCATTTGAGGTATTCATTGCTCTTTGAAACCAAGTTTCATTAATTACAACAAAAGGTTCCATGATATTGGCTTTGCCATTTAATTCACCAGATTCGGAGTGGACGGATTGAGTATACCAAGTATATTCACTAGCACTTGAATTTGACGAGCCAAATGTGGAGTTAGAGTATGCAGCATAGATTTTGTCAGCGCCATCCTTATAGTATGAAAAGAATATGCCATCTAATCCAATGTATGAAGCTTGAGTTGAATGAGGTGTTATCAATAGTGCTTCGAGTAACACGGGCGCCACCTAAACATGAACGGAAAAAAACGTATTGAAAATCATTTCCTTCACCAATAAGGGATTAACATATTTAAGGGACATGTATATGTATGTCAGCAGCATGAGATGTGACCCTCGCGATCTAGGTTCAAAACATGTGTATAATGAATTTACGGATTAAGGAACGTGTTTAAGTATTATCAGGAATTTCAAGTGAAAATCACAGACCTTGCTTTGAACTTCAGAAAACAGGCGGTGTTCATGAACTGAGCCCAGCATACGCCCTAACTCTTTGGCCGATGATTTGACAGGAAACACTAGTTTTGCTGCACTATCCACCTTGGATGCAATTCCATAAGTAGCTTCCATCTCCATATTATGCTTTATCTTTTTCATTGTCTGATACCAATATGGTATTACAATGCCCGGCAGCAGAAGCGCAATGAGCGTCTGCATAAATTATAACAACTGAATGATTTTGCAAATAGATCATATTACTCAACGAACAAATTATCAGAACAAAAAGTAATTTTCACGATAGCCATAATTTTGGATCAGTCAAATAGTATTAGTATTTGAGTAACTCGCGAATATATTTAAATGTTGCAACGTCTACAGAATCTGCTACATTACCCTCATTTTACAAAACATGTCCTAAAGAAACTCGTAAATAGCAGATTTGTAGTAGTCTGATAATAAGCAAAGATAAGACGACAATCATGCTATTTCTCACTTGGTAGAATTATACCACTCATACATAGTTTCATTTGACAAAGCGACATTTTTTAGAGTAAATAGATAAGCGAAAAAGATTCAATGCATACCAAAACTATGAAAAGCGTGAAAGGCTGAGGCCATGAAAGATTATTCTTCATAGCCGTAAACGACCTACGTAGTCTTCTCATTGTATTTCACGTATGGGTTCACAAAGTTTTTAATACTTTTCTCAATAGAAAAGAGGGAAGGATTGTGTGTAGTACAGTTTCATAACTATGTTTCAAACAAGTGAAATAATCAAACCCAAATGGCCAAATGTATGTAACAAGAATTCTTTGTTTAAATGGTGTGAAATGAGGCACATGGAGAATAAACATGTATGAAATCAATTAACACAAGTGAATTAATAAAAAAGATTGTTGCACTAAATATATATATTCTGGGATATCAAGAAAATCTTCAAACTATTACATAACAGAATCGTAATAAAATCCATTATACTTGTTTATAATTTCATCAAACATACCTTATTAAGCACATTTCCTTTTCTCTGTAGTCATACATGTATTACTAGCTTATGATGTTCACTTTGTCTCAAAAACTGTCACTCACTAGATCAATCGGTGATCCTGTTGCCGCTCGGATGCAATAAATGTGCGGTCAGATAAAACAACTTCAGGCAGAGCTTCCATATTACCGAGGTTACTCGAGTGTACCCTTTTGAAGACCTGCAGATATCTTGCTTCAACGGAAAGAATTAGTTTGCCATTTTTAAAAATTAAAATCTAAGCTGATTGCTAAATGTAATCTGGCCATTAACAGATTCTTAAGCACATGATACCTTTTCTCGAGGCAAGTAATGCAGAGCTGCAACAGGAACTCTGAGAACGTGACATCAATTGTGAATGTATATGCATGCTTCTAGATTCAAGTCCGTTAGCAGCAACTCAACAGACAACCATCTCGTCATATCCACGTTTTTCCCACAAAGACCTTGAGTCTCTAATGTCTCTGTTCAGGTGCTCAAGAGTAACATATATATGGTCCGACATCTGGTGCGACATATCACCTACTAAGAAAACCCCAACTTTACCATCAACCTCAATCGAACTCCATGCTGCACTTTTCTTGGTCACTTTTTGTTTCATTATCTTTTTTATATTGGCAACTTCATCCTCTAAACCAGCATCCCTATAAATATGTGTCATAGTTATATATGCAGCGGCGTTACGAGGCTGTAACTCAAATACCCGATTAGCAATCTTTCTTCCAAGCTCGACCGAGCCATGTGTTTTGCAGCAACTCAAAATTGAACTCAAGATGACATTATTAGGATCAAATGGCATCTTCTCCATTAGTTCAACTGCCTGTGTTAGATGACCTTTTCGAGCATGCAGATCAATGAGACAGGCGTATTGATCAAGTGTAGGAGCCAGACCATAGTCCCTTCTCATATTTTCAAAGTAACCCATTGCTCTGTCAAGAAAACCACAGTGATTACACGCAGTAAATACCGCAGTGAAGCAAATATGATCGGACGAATACCCTACATCCACCATATGATCAAAGAGATGCAATGCCTCCATCGCTCTTCCACTTTGAGCATAACCCGAAATCATAGAAGTCAAAATGACATTGTTCATCTCCTTGGTTTGACTGAAAACTCGACTGGCCTCAATTATGCTACCACTTTTTGAATACATATCAATCAGAGAGCTTAGCACAAAAAGATTGGTTAAATAACCTAGTTTCATCACTAAGGAATGCAACTGTCTCCCAAGTTGAAGAACTGATAACCTCCCAGACGCGTTCAAGATGCTGCTCATAGTAAAATGAGTAAAAGTTAGACCCTCTTCCCTCATTTGTACAAAGAGTCTCAAGGCATCTTCATAGTACATGTTTTGGCAGTAACCGGAAATCATGGAGTTATAGACAACGTTATCCCTTGTTTGTGCTGAATTGAACACCAATACAGCTTCGTCTACATTTCCATATTTCGAGTAGCAATCAACTAAAGCGCTCACAACAAAACTGTCAATCACAAACCCAAGTTTGATGGCATGAGCATGAACTAATGACCCTTGAACGTACAATTCTTTCGACTCAGCACACGCAGCGATAACTCCAACATATGTAAAACAATTAGGCTTAATATCACTTCCTAACATCTTCTTAAACAACATCAGAGCTTCAACTCCATAACCACTCTGAGACTAACAAGAAATAATCGACGTCCATGACACTTGATCATGACTCTTCATCCCATCAAATACCCTCCTAGCAATCTTAATCACATTGCACTTTGCATAAAAATCAACAAGCGCGGTATTCAAAACTAAATTATCAGAATGTCCACATTGTACAATCTTAGCATGAATTTGTAAACCAAAAGGGTAATTTCGCGCTTTTGTCGAAGAACTCAAAGCTGCACATAAATCATACTTAGAAAACCCACAAAAATAATCATGGGCAACAATATGTTTCTGCAAATAAACACTTCCCTTAGACAATGACTTAAGCTGTTGAGATACAGTTCTTTGAGGAATTTCATCGAACACTTGGCATGCTCTAACTGAAAACCGAGATTTCTGTAACCCGAAAAACATGGCAACACTACGAATCAACAATGACCTTTCGGATAAAATCATAAGACATTATGTGTCTGAAAGTACTAATCAATGTTTTTTTTGTTGGGTACAAAGGAGAGTGAATGAAAGTAAAGAATGTTAAATTTGATTTAATCGTTGTACTTACGAGCCAGTTTGGTAAAAGGTAAAAAAAATCGGTTGGTCTTACTTGTGACGTGTATGTCACAAGCTTGTGACCGGTTGTGTCCGTTCTCACAAAGAAGCGAGTGGGGATCTAAAAAAAATGGACAAGGCCAAAATTATAACTAGTTTGCCAAAAGACGAGGATGGCGATGTTAGAACATGCAAATGGGTGGAATCCAGGGCGAGTGCACTGGAGTGGGAATTAACGAATTCTCAAAGAAGCTCTCAATCGGTGGTATAATTTGGGCCCACTTTAAATTCGAAACCCGAGATGAAACTTTTGGCTCTGATGCCATGTTAGAACATGTAAACGGGTCGGGTACACTCAAACACATTAAAGACAGACCACTTGACAACGCAATAAAGATTTCATCTTAAAACCAATTGGTTATAAGAGGAATAGTCTCTCTTGGTTATACAATTTCTATCAATAATGTGGGACACTCATATCAGTTACATGTAAATTTTCCAACCCGCGACCCAAAAGGCGTCCTCCAAAAGAATAAAACGAAGCTCAAGGCGGATGATCCAGAATATTGATGTTTGTCAACAATCTGACTCCACATTTTGCTAACGAATCACTAGCACAATTAGTTTTCCCATATGCATGTTCGAGTTTTGTACTCGGTTGTCTGCTTTAGGGCTCGCTTGGATTGAGACTAATTATTACAGGAGTAATAGAGGCTAAAAGCAGAACAAATGGGAGGAGACCGTTTGTGGTGGTTATAGGGGGTGGAAAAAAGAGGTGAATGAGGAATTATTACCTTCATATGGAGGTAATCATTACTTGTGTGGAGGTAGGTAATTATTGCTCCCTTGATGGAGGACTACTACACTATCTTCTCCCAATTCTATCCCCAACTCTCACTACTTTTCTCCATTTTTTAGTTTATTTAAGCTGTATTATTCATGTATAAAAAGTTAAGAACGATTAACACCAAAAAGGGGGTAGGGGTGAATTAGGTGTACTTTTAAAAATTTTTACTTAACTTAGTTATTTGATAACACAAGTAAAAACAATTAAGTACGAGACTTGATAAGCTCAATTGAATTTAAGTTTACGAGTAAGTAATAGCAGGTTTAAGTCACAGTATAAGAGACTGTGACATAGACAAGGTAGCTAGATATGAAAATGAGTCACACTATGAAAGACTGTGGCACATACATCATTACGAGAGGAGCAGTAAGTAAATAAGGCAGCGGAATGTGAAAGTAAATGAAAAAACAAGACGATGTTTTTAAATTGGTTCAGCTTCTACTCCGAAACCTACGTCCAATGTTATTTTATTGCTTGTTTACAAATTTACTCAAACTTATTAAACCTCTAACAATGAAAATAAGCGCCAACGAGCCCCGGTTGCACTTAAACTTTAACCTACTCCGCTTCAAGAGTTTATGTGTTCTATCTCATAGGTTTACAGAGTCTTGAATCTCAATCGTTCACTTAATGAACATGGAGATCACAAGTAAGACTTAAACACGAAATCATGGAACAAACTCAGATGTTACAGTGCAGCGAAGTGATACATGGAGATTTACAGCTCTTTTGAAAAACGATTGAAGACTGTAAACTTAAAACGATTTTGCAAACACTTGGAAACAAAGCTTTAAACTCAGAAATGATTTACAGAGTTTCTCAATAAATGCTCTTAAAAGTTTTGGTAATAAATGGCAAAGTGTGAGACTATTTATAGAGGAAGATGTGTGTAAAGGAATGAACTCAACACACCGTCTTCTCTTTAAGAAAATCCGCCATTTCCAGAAATGGCGTATTTACTTTTAGTTCATTTTTTTAAGTTTGCATTTTCCTACTCACTAGAAACATGTCATTGCCAATGGCGTGTTTCCCCCATGTTTTTGGTTCGTGAAATCCGAACCTACGTGGACACTATTTTGATAAATAGTTTTAAACCCGACTCAAAACGACAAATACTTATTTTTTTAACATTATTTTAAAAATGTTTTCAACTAAAAAACAAATAATTCATCATGGATATGATATTTGTCCGATTGAAAATCAACTAATATTTGGGGAAAAGAATATTATAAAATCAACAAGAGAGAATGGAGAATAGCGAGATTAGAGAAGCGTCTGAAACGAGATGAGAAATTATGTCGACTAACTAAATTACACCCCGCCCATTTTATGTTTGAATAATGTAAATGCTATATATAAACGTGTACGTAAGAATAATAATGTTATGCGGTAATAACAAAAACACAACATGTCAACTCAAAATACCCAAAATCCTCTAAATCCTCAAAATCCTCAAATCAATTTTTCAGATATTAAGTACGAAAATGGCGGCTGGAAGGAGATCGTGGCGGCAAAAATGGACTTGAGCTTTCCCCTACCTACTGGAATCAAATTTCTGGCATCAATTGCAGCTATTATGCTAATAATTCTGCTGTGTTTCATTGGATTTGTGAGTTATTATGTTAGTAATCTTCAATCGCTCGAACTTCTCGGAGGCGTACTCAAAGTAACGTTCAATTCGGTAATCGATCTCATTCTTAACTTGATGCATCAACTACTTTTAATTATTGCGTTTATTATTTACGGTTTGATCTACTGATTTCGTTTTACGATGATTGTTCGTCGTACGTTACAGCCGCCTGCTTCTCCTTCTCAGCTCCAGATTGCTCGCAAACTATTGTTCGAATGAAGAACAACGATTGAATGAAGAGATCCTAAGGAATGTGAAGAAATGCAGTGAGATTTTGAGGTTTTTACATACCTAATTAGAATAATCAACGAAATAGGTCTTAATGTCTTAATGATGCTTTGGTTGATTTTGCAAGTAAATTCAAGTGAGATTTTGAACAATTATTACTACCTAATCAGATAATCAAAGTAGAATAATAGGCAAACGAGTATCGGAATTCTGATAGAGGTGAATTAATCGAGTCGAATAATAGGTTTTATCGTCATGTATTGCATTGCTATTGATTTTTGTTCATACTTGTAAGAAATTTCACAATTTATGTGGAGAATATACATGACGAATGATGATTCCTACTGTCAAGTAATTTTCACAAGTTATCGACATCATTTTTCTTATGTTTAACCAATTCGTCACTGATTGACATAATGTTTCCTATGTTCAATCGATTTGTCACTGAGCAACCGCAAAACTACAGCGAAAACGCTGATTATGCTTTCATAAGTATGTTTGAGTAATTCACATTTGATAAATATGACTCGTCTACGTTAATAAGTCTATTGCGATAAAATCTTCCTGCAGTTTTATTTTTGCCTTCTTACTAGAAGTTATAATTCGACTGCTTGTTAGAAAGACGACATACGGAGTATCAAATTGATATTTAGGGATATGAAAAAAAGATAAAAATCGAAGTTATAGTAAAAAGGCAATTTAGTCACTTAGTGATAGCCTGATACGACGCAAGTATAGTGCAGACAGTCGAGACAGATTCGTAAAGCTTAAAGACAGCAGTGTTTACGAACTTAAACAACCTCAGAAATTCAGAATGTAACCAAATAACACGATGTTATCCATGATTAATTTCATTCACTAGCAACTACCAATCGACATATAAGTTTCATCAAAGAGATCTAGGATTCAAAATTGCTAACCTCGAAATTCATATTTGATTGGTTCCGAACATGAGATTCCACAATCTGACAAAAAAAAAAGACCAACTGTTTCCGGCTTCTATCTGCAAGTCTGCAAGGCAAGACTGGTGGATAAAAAGAGGAGTCAGGACTCACATATACGGATATAAACATAAGACGAAATTCAATGTCAGCAGACAGCGAAAACCAATAAAAACAAAATGTAACATTGTCAAAGCACTTACTACAGGAATAAATTTAACATCAGAAGAAAAATTGGAAGTTGATGATCAGGAAGAAAAACAATAAAAGAACATCAAGATAGGCAACACCAAGATCAAAAGAACCAAAGCAATCATGTATATACATACACTAACAATCCTCCGAATGCAAAGCAGTCGATTAACTCGGTTTAGAATTATGAATAGGCTCTTGATGCTAATTAGGAAGTTTAGGTATTCACCCTGCACCAAAGACCATCGTGGACGCGTAATGATGAAACACACATTGTCACCATCCCAACCAGGAACAAGGCATCTTAGGTAGCGCCTCACTGTGTCTTACGCTTATGGATTGTCCTCTGCTTGTCTGCAGTGATAAGAGGAATATGTATTGTGAGACGAGAATGTCGTTAAATCAAGTTGATCTAAAGCAGAGAGGGTTACAAAGACTAGAAAATACTGCTATCGAACATGTTTTCATTAGAAAAAAAGGGGGATTCTTCCGTCAGCTTTCATTTTGCATAACAGAAACAGTGTAGAGTTGTAGATGAAGAGTATGGATTCCTAGTACCTAAGAGGGGGAAGGGGTGAATTAGGTACCTTTTAAAATTTTCAACTAGTTCTTTATGAATTAAAGCGAGTTGAGTCGAAGAGTAAAGAAGAGTTCTGATCGTGGCAACAGTCAGTTGAACTGTTACCAGTTCCTTTCAGATTGAAGCGAAGCTGTAGCTAACAGTATTGAAGACTGTTGCTATGCTTAATCAAAGTACGTAAATAAAAAGTGCAGCGGAAATAATGAAAGGAAAGATCAACACACGATTTTGAATTGGTTCGGCCTTCACTCTAAGGGCCTACGTCCAATCTTCATTATATTGCTTTGTTAATAAGAAATCTACTCCGACAACTTAAAAACCCCTACAATAAAATGGCCAACAACCTACTCCGGTTGCGAAAGAGTTAAAGAACACACTTGTTCTAAAACTCGACTCTTGAACTGAAAAGTTACAGGATCTTTGTTCCTCAAATGTTGTTCTCAAAAAGAACTTGTGAGGACAATTTCAAGATCTAACTATTCAAGTAACAAGAATATATCATAATGGCAACAGTAGTCTGGACTGTAACTATTGAAGACTTTAGAAACTTTTGCAAAGAAAAAGGTTTTGAAAAACACTTAAAACAGTTTGCAATTGAAAGATAATGCTTTGGAAAGTCTTGGAAAATCTGAACATTTAATGTCCTCTATTTATAGAAGCATGAAGTGTTATTAAATTATTATTATTGGGAGAGTTGATCATTCCAACGTATGGAAGTTACAAAGAAGTAAGCTTGTTGAAAGAGATGTTTCACAAGGAAAGTAAGGCTACCAAAGGTAATGATGGAAAGGTTGAGTGATAGTACACAAAGTCTATAAAAGTGGCTTTGACCTTTGGTTAGAACATGGAGGATATAAGCTATGTTAGCTTCTTCAAAAAGCCTTCCTTTGCTTTATTCTAAAAAGTAAAACATTCTTTAATCAATTTGATAAATCACTTCCTAATTCAGATTGTTTATAAAACACATTTTTGATGAAAATGATATTTGAAATGACAAAATGGTTTCGATTCAAGAGTTGCAGATAGAAGCAACAGTTGTACTTACTGTTACCAGTTTTCATAAGTACAACTGTTATTATCCAGACATTGAGGCAACAGTCATGCTTACTGTTGCCACAAACTATTGCCACAAGAAGTATTCTATTACTTTTACAATTGTATTCATAACCTAGGACAACACCAACTACGAAGGATTCTTGACATGATCTTTGACTTCGTTCTTGATCAACATTGCAAACGGAGAGGCATTGGAACCTAAGAAATAGTCACTTGATAAACATGTTAAATTGGCATGTCATCATCAAATTGAACCCAACAGTAGACATTACAGATAAAAACATCCGAAGATAGTTTTGTTCTTTAAAAAACTTTGTTTAAAGAGACGGAATAAACCCAGGCGTAAATTAATTACCTGCATCAATTCTTACGGTCCTGTCTACCAAGAAATGTCATAAGAGCAAGTTAAAATTTAAATTGCGCCACTACCTCCTATGAATGTTCACATATATGGAGCCTATATCCGCCTCAGTGATCTTATTCCGAGTCCCTCCTGGTTCATCAGCTGTTAGAGATCCTTAGCCGCAACTCAGCATCCAGCCACATCATCATATCCACATTATCCGAAGAAAGACCGAAGAGTCTCTAATAACAATGTTCCAAGTGTTCAAGAATAACATAAATATGGCCAGACATCTGGTACGACACGTCACCTACTAAGAAAACCTCAATTCTTCCATCAACCTCAATCCAACTACATGCAGCACTTTTTGTTTCCTCATATTTCTTATATTTGCTACTTCATCCTCTAAACCAGCATCCCTATATATATGTGTCATAGCCATATACACAGCGGCGTTATGAGGTTGTAACTCAAACACCTGATCAGCGATCTTTATTCCAAGCTCGACCGAGCCATGTGTTCTGCAGCAACTCAAGATTGAGCTCAGGATGACAAGATTGAGCATAACTCCATATCATAGTAGTCAAAATGACATCGTTCTTCTCCTTGGTCGTCTGACTGAAGACTCAACTGGCCTCGATTATGCTACCACATTTAGTATACATATCAATCAAAGAGCTTGCGCACAAAAACATTGGTTACATAACCTAGTTTTATCACCAAGCTATGCAACTGTCTCCCGAGTTGAAGATGTAAACATAAATTATAGAATCTTGATTAAAGCGATAATTACTGAAAGGTACTTACGTGGTGCAGCCATCAGATCTGATAATAAAGTTACTTGAGAAAGATAAATAATAAACCCTTGTTGCTTTGCCTTCTCCTACCTTCCTTATTCTCTAATTCACTTTCTTTCTTGTGTGTTGGTGATATGAATGAATTAGGTTAAAGCACAAACAGGTGTACTTATATAGAGAGGTGGCAGGAGGGGCTTTATGGAATAAGTAGTCAGTTATGTAAATAGCCTGTAACTATTTACCATAATCTACTTAAACTAGGACTCCTAATAAAAACCCGAAACAATATATTTAACCATTATTTAATTAAGGCAACTAATATCAGTAATTAGGTCCACACAATAGAGAATTAAATAATATTAATATAATAATTCTTACATTCTCCCACTTGGACCATATTACTGATTAAAACATAATGTCACACTTAATTATAACATAAGGCGCGTAGACGGTTAAATAAACACATAATGGGTTTATCTTAATTACCCTGATTATCCCTGAACAACTGGTTGAGTCATGGCGGAGACACTACTATAAAAGAGAAGTGGTCCTTCCATGTACTACGGACCAATCACTTAGAATAATCAGTCTGTACAAGGAGCAAACATAATCCCCAAATAATGTCCTTGAGGAAAAGGACTAATTCTGTTAATCGTGCAACGATAATGTATACAATAACAATAATACGATACAGAAGAGTGTTCGAAAATCATCATCATAATAAAACATAATTAAGTCGATTAATCAAAATATAAGTGTCATTATTACAAAGCACTAGCATGATCCAAACATAAACGAAAAAGCCTTAATGATTATCCTCCAGACCAATATCAATAGCATGCTTCATAAATGTCTTTGGAGGTAATCCCTTAGTTAAAGGATCTGCTATATTAGCACTAGTCATAATGTGCTCAATTGACACAGTGTTTTTCCGAACTTCCTCCTTAACTGACAAGTATTTCATTTCCATGTGCTTTATTCCTTTAGAATACTTGTCATTCTTCGAAAAGAAGATCGATGCGGTATCATCACAATAAATTCTCAACGGCCTTGCATCATAATGCATAATGCTAAGCCCTGAAGGAGAATTCCGCAACCATAAAGCTTGAATAGTAGCCTCAAAGCACGCTACAAATTCAACTTCCATAGTGGATGAGGCAATAATTGTTTGTTTAGCACTTTTCCAGGAGATTGCTCCCCCAGCTAAAACAAACACATAACCAAAAGTGCTTTTTCCTTGAGTCCACGCATCCTCCAAAATCTGAGTCATCATATCCAATAACCCATTTCAGGATTGGACTGATATCGACCCAACATACCTACTGCAAAACTTATGTCAGGTCTTGTACAGACCTGCGCATACATTAAGCTTCCAACCAGAGATGCATAAGGAAAGTTTTTCATGGTATTTCGTTCTAGCTCAATCTTAGAATACATACTTAAGTTGAACTTATCCCCTTTCTGAATTGGAACATCATTGGGATTACATTTTACCATGTTGAATCTTTCTAAGACTTTACTGATATAGACTTTCTGAGACAACCCTAATGTCCTTTGTGATCTGTCTCGAGATATTTCCACCCGGATCACATAGGACGCCTCTCCCATATCTTTCATCTCAAAGTTGTTTGATAGGAAATCTTTAGTTTGACGTAATAGTCCCAAATCACTGCTTGCTATAAGTATGTCATCGACATATAGAACCAAAAATGAAAACTTACTCCCACTGATCTTCAGGTATATACACTAATCAACAGTGTTTTCTTGAGACCCAAAGGAGGTAATGGTATTATGGAACTTAATATACCATTGTTGAGAAGCTGGCTTAAGTCCATAAATGGACTTCTTTAATATACAGACCTTGTCCTCTTTGTCATCAATAATGAAGCCTTCAGGCTGAGCCATGTAGACTTCTTCTTCCAAACGCCCATTCAAGAATGCCGTTTTCACATCCATTTGATGTAGCTCTAAATCAAAATGAGCTACAAAAGCTAAAATGATCCGTAATGAATCCTTCTTAGAAACTGGAGATAAGGTTTCATTATAATCAATGCCTTCTTTCTGATTAAAGCCTTTAGCTACCAGTCTGGCTTTATGTCGTTCAATATTACCTGAGGAGTCGCGCTTGGTCTTAAAGACCCACTTGCAGCCGACAGCCTTATGACCTACTGGTAAATTGACCAACTCCCAGACCTCATTCTTAGCCATAGACTCCATTTCTTCTTTCATGGCATTAATCCGTTTATCGGAATCATTACAATTCATAGCTTGTGAAAACGTAACCGGATCATTATCAATACTAATGTCAAATTCACATTGTTGTAGATACACATAGTCATCTGAAGTAGTTGGCTTTCTAGGTCTTGTGGACCTTCTTAATACTATTTCAGGGCTGTATCAACAACTTCAGTGGCACTGTTATCATTCGGGAGTGGAGGGTCATCAACGTTAGGTTCCACAATATTGACTGGGTCAACATTATCATTATGTGGAACATCATCAATTGAAATTGGGGGCAAGGAAGCTGGAATTGCCACCCTAACTTCATTGACTATGACATCCCTTACCTGATCACTCCCACTAACTTCGCCATTCTCAAGGAATTTGGAATTTCCGGTTTCTACAATTCATGTTCTGTGTGTAGGACAGTAAAACCTATACCCTTTAGACTTTTCTGGATAACCGATAAAGAACCCACTAATGGTTCTTTGATCGAGTTTCCTTTCATGTGGATTATTATAAATGCGTGCCTATGCTGGGCATCCCCATATATGCAAATGTTGAAGACTCGGTTTCCACCCTTTCCACAGTTCAAATGGTGTCTTTGAAACTGCCTTACTGGGAACCCGGTTTCCAACATACACAGCAGTCATAAGGGCATGCATCCACAACTTCATGGGTAAGTTGGTATTACTCATCATTGTCCTTACAGCCTTTAATAGGGTTCGATTACGCCTCTCAGCTACACCATTCATCCATGGAGAACCAGAAGTTGTGTACTGAGGGACAATACCCAAACTTTCATGGAGTTTTGCAAAGGGACCAGGATGTTGTCCTGATTCATCATATTTGCCATAATATTCACCACCTCTATCTAACCTTATGATTTTCACTTTCTTTCCCAATTGTCTTTCCACCTCCTTAATGTAAACCTCTAAAGCGTTTACTGATTGAGATCTTTCATGCAAAAGGTAAAGATGACAATAACGTGAATAATCATCGATAAATGTGATGAAATATTTCTCTCCGCTCATGGAGGGAACATCAAATAGACCACAAATGTCTGTATGTATGATTTCTGATGACGCAGTGCTTCTTGTGGACCCTTTCTTGGTGTGTTTGGTTTGCTTACCTTTAATGCATTCCACACACGTCCCAAAATCCGTAAAATCAAGAGAAGGTAACATATTGTTTTTAACTAATATGTTCATTATTTCTCTTGAAATATGGGCCAAACGTTTATGTCACAAGAAGAAGGAACTTTCATTAGAGCCTGTATCTAGCCACCATGTATTAGAAGGAATTTCATCATAATTTGATTCGAAACATACTAAAGCCAAAAGCTTATCCTTCTTTTCGAATCAATTCTCACGCTTTATGCAGTCTTGCTGAAAGTGCCCAGGTTTCCTATAGAAAAGGCAACTATACTGCTTTTTAATTTCCTTCTTTATGCCAGTTGCAGACGGTTTATCAGAAGGGCTTAACTTAATGCCCTTTCTGTTTCTAAACTTACCTTTAGATTTCCCGCTTACATGATGCACATGATGTGCCTGGGGATAAGTTCAGACATAAGCCTTCCAGCTACCGCTTTCTCGGTAGTCTGAAAGCGTTCCTTAATGATTTCCATGTACTTACTGGTTGTAGTACAGCCTATCTCCGAAATGGAGGACTTAATGTTTAGTGCAGTGGTAATTCGTAAGAACTTTAAGCAAAGACTGTCATGTTATTGAGAGAGCTTTGCAACGGTACTGCATTATGAATAATGCTCAGAACATTAGGCTTTGAGTTTATCACACAATAGCAATTATGACTAAGACTTGAGACTTAAATGAGTAACTTATAAACATTCATTAGGCGATGGGTAGTATCTGTGGACAACCTACGCACGCTTAATTACATAATCAAGAATACTCTCTTTATTGGGTGTTTTACTTTAATGTTAGGTTACCTGTGGGTAAAACCTTAATCCGAGTTATTTCACCCCATTAGATGCTTAGT